>JASKGM010075529.1:0-93212 GCA_034509205.1 Ceratonia siliqua
ACTCATTATTTAAGAATGTGCTGGCAAGCTATGCAAATCAATAATAATCATAATATTCTTGAGTTCCTTGTGTAACAGTTTGCGAATCAAAGTATTTGAAATCAGGGTTTCTTAACTGTAAGGATCCAGTTTAATGTCTACTCCCACAATGCAAGGAAAGGGACTTGTTTAAGATGTTTTCTCAATCATACGAGCCAGCTCTTTAGGCATTCTTCACTGAGCAGAACACTGGAAAAAATTATATCCTTAATGAGTAGTGATAAACTAAAAAGGCTGAATTTTTGTAAGAGAAGTTCGTCCTTACTACTCACTCTCCTCTTCTGTTGGCCTTGGCCTTGGCCTAAAGATAGAGAAGGGTGATGGGATTAGTAATGGTATAATGATCTGGGCATCAAGTAGGCTGAAGTCAAGTTGAGTAAGAATTCCGTGTGTTTGCTTTGCGTGTGTTCCTCTTCTTTTCCCTCTTTTCATTCTTTCTTTTACTACTTTTCTTCTCCATGTTTTTGTTATTAGTCTCAAGACTCTGCCATTACTTCTAAGTTTGTAAGTTTCATGACTTAATCATAATATGATTATATCCACTATTTTGATTAAAGAAATGTTTATTATATAATTATATTTTCATTTTCAATGCATGCTAAATAGTAAATACTGATTTAGAATATCTATCCACCACTTGCTCCATGAAGAAAAAACAAATATAGTTTGTCATTACTCGTTAGTGAGGTAGTCCTCCATTCTAGGTCTAAATAAATGCACATGATACAATAGTGAAGCCCTTGTTCACTCACATGTCTATCCGAGAAAAAAAGAGTTAATTATTTTACATTTTTAGACACATTTTATTTTAAATGGTATCTCTAAATTGTATTAAAAAATATTAAATTTCACATATCGCCATTTTAAAATACAATGGTTATAGGATACCTAAATGAAATTTGTATATAAAAAATAATATAAATTTTTATCTTAATAATTTCACTTACTTTCAATTTTGTCTTTATAATTTAATTTTGTTCAATTGAATTCTTATCGTGTTAATAATTTTTACTTTAGTTTCTACAATCAATTATCTACTTAACACTATTAAAATAATTATTGATATGGTCAAAATTGATTTATGTGACATGCTTATTATCTTTCTTTTTTTTTTTTTCTCTCTCTAAGCCCTCTCACTCCTTAAATACATTTAGAATGACTTGGATCGGACTTTTTCTTAAAATTTTTATCTTAATTATTTATTTATTTTTGAATGATTATAATTTATTTGATAAAGTATTTGTACTTTACGTGTATTTTAATCGTGATAGTTTAAAAGATAATAAATTGTCATAATTGAGAGAAAAATTAAAAAAAAAATTCATGACATAAAAGACCTGAATGCAAATTATGTTTAGAATGAAAAAATAAATAAAAAATAAAATAAAATAAAATAAAGGAGTGGACCCAAGCAGCATGTTACCAATTTGACAAAAGCAAACCAAAATAAAAGGAAACAAGAGACACGCCGCTTTTAACGCTAACTTTCTCCCTCACATCACCAAATCTCGTTTCTGTTCTCTCAATTCCCATCTCCCTTTTCAACGCCTTAAACAACGCATTCCATTTCTCCTCATTATATTTGCCTTTAACTTCATCTCCTATTCTCATGCCCCCTCATGGATTCGGTTCTCTTAAATTTTGAAATTAAATTAAATTTCGGAATTAATTAGTTCATTATAATTTGATATGATCCATTTTAATTTTTTTAATTTTTTTCTTAATTCACACCAACTAAACTAAACCAAACCAATTTTGATTAATTTGATTTGGTTGAATCTGTTTTGGATACCCTTAAATAAATGTAAATGGACAATTTTTATTGAAAACATTAAAGGTTCATATTTTTATAAAATAAAACATGGGCAATTTAATTACAACAATTTCCTTAATTTTCTGCATCTACTCACACTTTATTCTGAGTAGGTTGAAAGCCGGAGCCTATTCCTTCCTATAAATATCCATCCATTTTCTTCATTATCCTTCACTCTTCTTCCAAACACTACACTCCACCCCTAAGAAACTGAGCTCTTCACTACAAAAATGGCAGTTCATCCGTACAGACCGATCTTGATTCTCCTCTCTTTGCTTCTTTTGGTCACATTCTTTGATGTGGCTCAGGTACTTACTTTATATATAATCCACAAAATCTCTTTGCTTTCCTCAACTATTTGTTCTTCCTCTCACAAAACTTATCTTCATCTGTCATCCTTGAACAGGCTTATGGACGTGCAAATTTAAATCCTTCAGGTATATATATCGCGTCAAATTCTGGGTTTTCCATTATTTGCAGAGAATTAGAATCAGAAACTCCAATGATTTATTTAGGCTAAGCTTTATGTGGAATTCTATATATGCTGCAGATTGCAAACCGAAGTGTACTTACCGATGCTCTGCAACTTCACACAAGAAGCCATGCATGTTCTTCTGCGAGAAGTGCTGTTCCAAATGCCTGTGCGTTCCTCCCGGTACTTATGGCAACAAGGAAAGTTGCCCCTGTTACAACAACTGGAAGACCAAGGAAGGAGGACCCAAATGCCCTTGAATCTCTTCCCTCCTATATAACAAGCATTATCAAGCAATGCCATTTTCCTATGATTTTAGAGCCTTTGATAAGGTGGTGTTTCGGTTAGCTAGCTAGAACAATTTTCTTTGTTACCATTTGGTAGTTGAAGGACATGTTTAGCTATATATGTTCCCTTCACAAGGCAAGGCAGATACTATTTCTAAAGTGTATTTTGGTGCTGCAATAATTGCAGTCTTCTAGCTACATTCTTAGTTCTGAATTATATATGAAGCCAGATTTTATATGTTATTCAGTTATTCACGAAGCGTTTTTTCTTTTGATTAAGGAGTTGTGCTTCATGCTTTTTACTTCTTAAATTCAAACCTTAATTTGCTCTCTGTCATAATTATCAAAGGCACAATGATGCATTCTTCGTTGAAGCTAGCTAAGCACGTGATGGATACTTAAATCCTGTGTATTTCGCATCAATATTTATTAGTTAGTTAAACTTTTAAGCCTATTTCACTATCACAAGAGTCAAAGCAATAAAGAACCAGTTTATCTAATTCAGCTTGCTGATTTGTATGGGTTTAAAAAAAAGAAATTGGTGAAGGTTTTTTTTATTAAAAGATAGTCAGTTATTATTTATTTATCTATATCAATTTTTATTTAAAATTATAATTTTTAACTTATGAAAAAAATATTTTATATTTTATATATATTTTGTATAAATTTATAGTCTTTTTTTCATTGTATTTTTTTAAAAAATATTTTCCTTAAAAAATAGAAGATTCATCCAATCAGGCCTGAATTGGTTCTCTTTTTTGCTGGATAGGAGGACGCTAAACGCCGTAGGCGGTTGCGCTTCATCCTCACCGACGCCTCCGCTATGAAAGGCAATTGGGTTGTATTAGCCGCGGACCACTTCAAGATTTTATGAAGTGCTGCTAAAGCTAAATTAGACAAGTACATCATACCTTCTTAAAAGGTTAAAAATCTTATAATTCTAAACAAAAACTTGTATCTGTTTTTATGAACATGAATGGTGTTTTTTCATGGATCGAGATGGGATCCTTTTCTTTCGATCTTGAGATCAAGATCAAGTCTTGAGCATTCTAAATTTAAAAAAACAAAAATTCTTCGTTTTTTCTCACCTCTCTTTCATTTGCAGTCCGAAACAGTAGAAATACACCGTCCATACCGGTCTCAAACATCTCCGCCTTATCTGTTAAATTCAGCCATCCATTTTTTGAATACTCCTCTCGCTTTTCATATGATTGTCTCTGAGTTTTCAAAGGCTAAACAGTGCTGTCGGAAATCCACGATTCAAAATCTCTATCCCCAAGCACTCGAATCTTCACATTGAAATGATCAAAATCTCTTTCGGATCACAGTTGTATTGAATGGTCAAAATGGGATAAATGAGGAGGAGGATGTGACCGCAAAATACTAGCAGTGGGTGGTGTCACAAAAACGCAAACTGCTCTTTCTCGTACTCACTTCTTTCTTTATTATCTCTGCCTTCGCTGGCTTTGGACTGCAATGAAAGAGAGGAGAGAAAAAAAAGGAAGAGTTTTTTTATTATTTAAGAAGCGGACGTGGCTTCATCAGGAAAAAAGATGGATCCGATCCATTTTTTCATATATTTTTATACTGAACACAATTTTGAAAATCTTATAATTATGTTATCTATCATAATTTTTTCATTTTTTAATTATTTTCATTTATATATTTTAATTTTCTTTTTATTTTTAAAATTTTTTATTTTTTATTCTTTTTATTTTTATTTTTATTTATTTTGAGTTTTAATTATTTTAAAATTTTTTAATTTTTTAATTTATTTTAAAATTTTAAAATTTTCTTAAATTTTTTTTAAAATAAAAAAATTTACATTGATACATTTAAATATAACTTTTATCTATAAATAATATAAAAAAATCCCAATTCCGATAGGCAGCTGCGGAGTTGAGTTGCCAAGTGGCATTACCAATTAGCAACTGCCAAGTATAGTTGTGGATATTTATTTCTTATTTGATCAGTAACCGTAACCGGCTGGGGTTAGGTATGTCATTTAGCAAAAGAACAAGGCAATCATGGCTGAAATTTGAGTGACGTGTAGGCCTATTCTAACCTTCTCCTCACACTTCCCCTCTCTGCCCGCATTAAATTCTGTCTTTGTCCATTATTGGCCTTTCAACTAGCTGCAGGCTCACCCTCTGCTTCTAAATTCTCCTCTCAAATTTGGCCTTGGTCCCCTTTCACCCTATAATACCCGTACCTTCTATACTTACTGCCTTCCCGGAAATGTGGGGTTTTATTCCACAGGTCAGTTGCTAACTTCCATTGCACTTGGTTGCATCTTGTTTGGGATACAATAGTTTACCTATCTTCTTTTTGTGTTTTAGCTCATCAATTTTTTGAAGGGGTTTTCTTTCCCTGATATTTAGAGGGACTGGAGTGCTGTTTTGAGCAGATGTACTCTCTTTTTATGTCTGTTTTCTACTGTTTTTTGTTTCCTTAGAATGATCCTTCTTTACTCTCTTAATGAATGCCTCGTCTCTAAGATTATTTTTTAGATTTACTGTCTTCATTTTTTGAAGCTCTCACCTTCAAACTAATTGAAAATTCTTTCTTACGTGAACTTAGTAATTCAAACATCAAACCTGAGTATACTGTAATCTTATGATCATAGCGGTATTGATGCTCTTCAATATTTACTTCAGGATATGGACAAAGGATGAACAGCGTGTTGCTCTGCACTATTGTTCCTCCCCTCAGTGATACATTATAACGAGCGCTTGTGCTGAAACGAGAAAATAATTTTACTTCAATCCCCATCCTAATAATTTATAAGAGGTTGTAAACAATCTACTGTTTAGGAACTAGTGTTCAAGCATTTGAGCTTAAATCTTAATCCTCAAATTGTATTATTATTACGGAATATGAATACTGTCTCCTGTCAGTTTCCCTATTGAAGGACATATGGTTTCCTTTCTTGTTTTTCTCAATTAATCCTCAAATTGTATTCTCATTACGCAATACGAATGTGTTCCTTTTTCTCAAAATAGGCCTGTTGTTGAATGGAAATTTTGTTGTTAGAATAGTACTCATAAGTTGTAAAATCCACTGCTTTTATGTAGAATATATGTCCTTATTCCCTTTTTGCTGTTTCACCTGTACAGATTTGAGATATTTAAAGTGCAATGAAGGCTAGGCCTATCTCATTCTTATCTTGATCTTCTGATGGCATTTACTGCTAACAAGGTTCCAAGTGATCCTGCTGTGACTCATCAGACAATTCTTTGTAGATCACACAAAAAGCATACTTTTTTCACGTCAACAATGAACAACAGAAATTACAGAATACAGCTTCCAAGACATGGAATGGAACAGGATCAACTGAGCCATCGATGTCTCCTAGCAGAGAGATCAACCTTATTAAATGAAGGGCTTTGGTGCATATATGGAAAACTATTTAGTTTTATCTCTAAGAAGTCTTCTTTCTTACGCAAATCATCAGAAGCAAATAATACTCAAGAGAAAGAATGTGTTACAACTTATGGTGATGTTGCAGATTTTAATAGGTAAGAACGAATAAATGTAGATGACTATCACCTACCAATTCTATTTCATTCCTTCTGTACTTTCCATTTCTACTTTATACTATGTCTGACCCAGTACCCCTTGATTATTGCCAATCAATTTTCACTTTTATTCTATGGCAAACCAGTTCTTATCCCATCTTTTTTATGACTGTGTGTAATCTGTTGATTTCTCAAATTTTTAATACTAGGATTCAAACTAAAATTTCAAAGAACCTGTCACATTCAGTTTACCAAAGTTGAGAAAGGTGACCGCATTCCTTCTGGTCAGGGCTTGGTTGAAGCTTGTAGATTTGTTTGTAACGATGAAAAGTTTGTAAATGAAAGGGCTCAAAGTGACATTGGCTTGCTTTCACCGTATTGTTCAGTGACCTGTGTGGGTCTTACAGTGCTTCTATTTGAAATTTGCTTCCACTGTCCTACTTTTCTTTAGTTGATTTTGTAGCTAGAAACATGTGAACTGGGAAAGAAGTCTTTATTGGAGCATCCTTTGGTAATCACACTAAGTTGAATTACTCAATAAACCATGTTGGAGCTGAGGAATTACTCAATGGAATATATCTTGGCTGATATAAATATTGATTTTTTTCCTTGTTGGCTATCCATTTCATATTATCATTATTTTAAAACCTAAATATATTTTATTGAGAAATAACAGTAAGAGATACCATGTGTGTACTAACTGTAATTATTTGTCTCCTAAGTGGCATAACGAGACTGGAGAACCGGGCACGCCAAGATGTTGCTTTTCTAGAGACAGAGTTTCTCAAGCTTGACGGTTAGCTCATTTACCTTGTTCTAATCGTGTGTTATTCTAGTTTAGCTTCCTATCATGTATTTCATTCCACAGGGATAGCCGTTTTTGTCTGAAGTGATAATTGTTGAAACATACACCTGAATAAGTTTATTAGATATCATATCATAAGGACTGTTATATTCTCTCATTATCCTCTTCCCTGATCCCCACTATTTAAAAATAAATAAATAAAAGAAAGAAGTCAAAGAATATACCAAAGTGTCCTATATGGTATGAAACAGGTGTCTTCGGAGTTTAAAATGAGATAATTTTGTTGCATATTTAGAGTTATTTTTGGGTCATCAGGGGAACATTAGACTAATAATAAGACTATATAATCCACTAATGGCAATGGCTTCTCGTAATTCTCACTTTTTGTTTTCTGTGCCTGCTCTTGACCTTTTCTGTTTTCTGGAGGGTAGGGGGTTGAGAGCAGCACCTTCCCCCACTGCACAAGAATGGGGAATGATTTTGTTTACATGTAATGTAATGCCCAGAACATGTTGTTGTCTCCCATATTGTGTTCATTGTCAACTTGAGCTTTCTTTTGTTTTATTGTGTAGCTAGGGCAAGAGAGTATACTGAGAAAATTGACCGAAACGTCAAGAAAAAAGCTAAGCACATTCATCGCATTGCTACTGTCTGTATCATTTAGAATTTTCAAGCTTTACAGTAGAAGAGAAAAAAGGCATGCACTGGGGGTAGGCTTCATGCTGTTTCTTTTTCCCTTTTTATGCCTACTCTGCAGGTCTTGAAGGACAAAGCTCATTCCAGATTGAAAATCGCTGCTGATAAGCATTGGAGTGATGCAGCCTTAGAGGTACATCTGTTATTGTCAGTTTGTATATGTAAATAGTAAATATATACCTGGCTATGTGGTATAAAATGGATTTTTATTATTTTTATGATAAAAAAAGTATTGAAGAAATTTTGCATGATGTAATATTTATTTTTAGATTTCCCCCATCTCCCTATCACTATATGTGTATTCAAATTTTAAGAGATATTTTGTAGTCTTGAAATAGAAAAGATTAACCCATTTTCTAGTAGTGTAATGTTTCTACTTAATAAATCACTGGACTCCTGTTGTGTGGCCAATTGGCCATCTTAGAAAAAAGGTAAGAACAGGTATACCTCTGTGTAGTAGACATGGATTTGCATGGACACACCTATGACACCTTTAAGATATTTGTATTATGCATCTCAATAAATTAAGAACATATTCTAGAGGGAAAAAAAAACTGAAGTTCAGTTTTCACATGTATCTATGAGGTCATAATGATCAGAAAAATTGCTTCAATTGTAATTAGATGTGTTTTTCTGCCTTTGTTATCTCATGTCTAAACTTCCAGTGTTTTTTTTTTTGCCCAATTTTGTATCCCTCTCTTGTCATTTCACATATCACGTCTCATTGGATTTGAATATAGCATTTTTGTTTTCAGCAGCTTCAATCAGTAAATCATTTTTGTTCTCATCAAAGTTTCATATGGTATTCCTCCCTCAAAATCTCATATAGATCTTAATGTGGGTAACAATGGGCTAGGACCTTTGCATCATGAAGAATGGAAGGATGCTTTATTATTCAAAATGCATATCAACAACCACAGAATAGATGACTCCTTTTGACACAAACTTATAACTTTCAGGCTAATTTGTGTCTCGCTGACTTCTGTGTTAAGCAACGTGCAATGGAAGATGCCCTTATGGCCTTGGAGGTGATCTGATATTTTCTGTGAAATTGCTTGCTATTTAATAAAAACTTTGTTCTACTTTATGAAACATTATACTACTTATATTAAGTATTCATTACATATCTTATTTGAGATTATCATGCATATTTTTTGTTTTAAGCTCCAAAGGAAGAAATTTAACTTTCTGTTACATGAATATGCAGTTTGTTAAAAATATTCATGACATGATGGTGAGCAAGATATATAAATTGTAAGTTAAGTAAGTTTACATGCTTATATATATTTTATATTTTTCTGATCATGTTGGGATACAGTCCTCTACAAACATATAAAGGCTCTCTAGCAGCAAATAATGTGAGAAGTCGTATAATGCTTTAGAAGAACAGAAAAACCATAGATTTCTTTACCGGGGATGTGTGTACTGATTGGATTATAGCTATTCAGGTCCTACTTTTTCTGTTTTCATATGTAAATCAATCCCTTTAAACCAGTTAAATTAGGAACCATAGCAATTGTATCATAAGATTTTAAAGTTTACAGGAAGCTTACTGGAGTATGGCATCAGCACTTTCTGAAGCTGATGGAATTGATTACACAGATCCTGAAGAGGTTCAATTCCATATGTGTTCTTGCTTATCTTAGTCATTATTTGTGTATTTGTGTAATTTACCTACTCTTTTTTTCCGCAAGCAGCTTGAGTTGTTGATCACAACTCTTATAGACCTTGATGCAATGGGTGGTAAACAAAGTGTATCCTTGTTGGCAGAGTGTTCAAGTTCTCCTGATGTCAGTACTAGGTAAGCTTATTCTAATAATAAAATATTTCAAGAATTATGCTTCCATTATCTACTTCATGTGCATAGTTGGAAGTGAAGAACTGTGTTTTCCTTTAAATTAATCCTTTTTTGCTCCTAAAGATTCCAGCAAGATTGTTCCTAAAGGTGCTTTGTTAATTATTACTGCTATGCACCATGATGAGCATCAGCTTAATTGGCATCACAGTTGTCTTAATCTCAATTACACATTTGCTGTTACCTATTAGAACTCCCCAGATAGTAAGTTATGCAATATTTAATCAGTTAACGATGTAAAGCTTCTGTTGACTCTGGAGAAATATTTGGTTATAACTTGGATAGAGACTACTTGCAAGCTAAAAATGAATTAACAAATAGACAAACATGACTGCAACTTACTCGTTTGTTCCACTGTGTCCATGGGTGCATGTGTTTCTAGACGAGCATTAGCCAATGCACTGGCGAACGCCCCACCATGTGGACTCTTGGAAATGCAGGCATGGGAGCTTTACAGGTGAATGATTATAGATTTTTCAGAGAAGCACTTTTGGCAGAAAGTGTAGTTTAATCTTTCCCCCCTATGGCGAAATTCATGCCTGTGGTTCTCTTTCCAGAGACTAGCCAAAGATAGCAGCGCAGCAGTTGCTGCTGCAGCATCCAAAGCTATTTATGAATTGAAAAAGCAGTGGGAAATAGAAGAGGGAGATAGCTGGAGGTTTATGATGGATGAAAACACCACAGAGGAAAAGGAAAGCAGAGAATCTGACAGTGAAGAAGTTACAAAATGAGAAATATTTGAAACCTTGAACTTAGAGGATTCTAACTAGTATTGGATTAACCAACATGATCGCTAGAAACTTATTGCTTCTGGTGTAGAAAAGACGCCATATATGATGGGATATGCATCATATAATGCAGTGTAATAGTGTAAATTATATCCCTTGATATTGGATGATCTGAATATATTAGACTGAATGATTGTGGCCTAATACCTTCATTGTTGTAATGAGTGTCAACCATAAAACAAGATTGAAACTTCGCTTTGCCTTTTTTTGTTCTCTTGGCTGAATATCTATTTGTTTGGCCGTTTTATACAAGACATAAAACAATAGTTAGAAAATAACGAAAGACATTTTGTTTTTGGTGGAAAGAGCACAAGTCCATAAAAGTGGTTGGATCAAGAAAAAATTGGTGTCATTGCCTTGAACAACTCTGAAGTCTAAACAATGTAAATATTTTATTATAATATTTTTGCTTAAGTATCACTATATATATTTTTTTGGGTGTGATATACTTTCGGCGCAGAGAAAGGGGACCTCTACAACACATGGTGTTTGAGGCTACGTCTCAGTGGCTCCTTCCAAAGTTGAAATGTACGAGTTCAAAGTTGAGTACTGAATTCTTATTCAAAATATCCAAACTATGTACTCTGACAGAGAAAAATAAGGTGCCTTAGGTGCATGTGGGGCACCCTAACTTTAACCTAATTATGTTGGGGCTGCTTAATACCTTCTCTACTTTCCTTCAGTTTCATTAATTAAAAGTTTTGGTTTGGTAAGGATTGATTAGATTCTTTGATTGACGCTCTCTTTGCTTCTCAAATCCAGGAATCAACTCTTCTTTTGAAAAGCTAAAGAAAGCTGAGACCTAAAAAGAAAAAGCTGTAGGGAAGGGATGACCATGATCCCACATTACATTGTTTATTTGTTTTCAACCTTTATTCATACAAAAAGCCCTTAAATCACTATCACAGTCCCCCAATTTGATCCAATTCCTTCCCTCCTTTCAACATTGCTTTTACATTCTTACTTAGACTTTTCATCATGCCTTCCACTGTGGGACTCCCTTGTTTCATCATTCTCTGCCCTTCACTTTAATTTTTTTAACACCAGAATCCCAAGTCACCCACCATTCCTTATCATGTTCTCTAATTTATTCTTATTAGAAAGTTGCATCTAAATAATATATAGTTGATTCTATTAAAATATTTCTAAAAGTATCGTATTTCAAAACAATATGATATGAACTAATAAAAACTTACACTCTAACATCAACTATAAGGAAATAATTGCATCAAAATCTTCAGTCCCTAACTATGTTGAGGCTTAATAGAAATTTCACTGAACCAATAATGGGAATGTGAAAAGGATGCGTTATTAGTAGAAAACCAGTGGATACTTTAGAATAATAAACCGTAGAAATTGTTGGCCTTGGTAAGAGCGTCTGTCTAATTGTACAACTGCAGGTGGGCCAAGTAACACAGTATGGCCCACTAGCCAATTTCATGGATTGTGGTGGGGGCCATCTTGCGCGTGGTGTGGCCCAAACCAAATTCATCGACCAAAAGTGGCTGTCCTGTGTTTCTTTGTTAATTTTTCTTACCCTCCTTTTTTTTTCTCTCTCTTTTCAGGGGGTTAGCGTCTAACTTTTATCCCATATATAATTGTTACCCTCTCTAATTCAATTTGGCTTAGTTGGTTTTTTTATTTTATTTAAGCCTAATTGAATTGAAATCTAATTAAAAAATATATAAAAATAGCTTTTAAAATTTTAATAAGCTTAAAATTTACAAAATTTTATTTTTCATTTCAAAGTTCAATGTTTAATAAATAAAAATAACAAATAAACCTTTACTATTAAGTGTACTCTAGTAATAACAAATCTAGGTAACATAATTATAAAAAACTTTGTAATAATCAAATGATTCAATTTAAAGTAAATTAAATTTAATTAATTTTCAATCAAAAACTGAATCAAACTGATGATACACTTTACAAACATAGAATAGAAAGTATAGAAGTGATATTAATAGGTGTTATCATGTTGTCGGGGTTGGCCACAAGGCAAGACACCCACAGATAGAGATAATAGTGTGATCACAGGCTCACAGGCACTGCTGAGATCCCCTTGTGCCTTTAGCTAACTAAGGCTACTTATTGCTGATACAGTACCTAAATTACTAGCACGTTTCTCAGAAGCGTCTCTGCTTCTCTGTTCTTCTCTTCAGACAAACAACTCAGACTCTGTCTTTCTTTAACATACACTGTTCCTCTCAATCTCTTCTCTATTCTTATTTCTACTCTTCACTTCCTTCTTCCTCTCACCCAAACCATCAATGGCTTCCAACGAATTCGCAACCATCCTGCATAGAAACACCAACAGAATTATTGTAACTCTGGTTTATGCAGTTCTTGAATGGGTCTTAATAGTCCTGCTCCTTCTCAATTCTTTGTTCAGTTATCTTATCACAAAATTTGCTAAATGGGTTGGCCTCCAACCTCCATGCCCATGGTGTTCAAGAATTGATCATGTCCTGGAGCCAGGGAAGAGCACGAATTTACACAGCGATCTTGTTTGTGAGACTCATGCAGCTGAGATTTCCAAGCTAGGTTACTGCTCAAATCATCGAAAATTGGCTGAAACACCTAGCATGTGTGAGGATTGCTTGGCCTCTCTGCCAAATCATAGTGACAACTCAATTGGAATGACAAATAGGATTGCTTTCATTTCATGGCTAAGCCATAACGAACCAGAAAGTAGTGAGAACATAAAGAGATGCTCTTGCTGCAATGAGAGCTTGAGCAGCCGACTGTACCCTCATTGTTTGCTGCTGGAGCCTTCTTGGAGTGACGGGAATTATACAAGCAAAGGAACTCTAATTGTAGAAGCAGAAGATGATGAAAAAGGCGAAGGTGATAACGATCCTGGGCTCGAGAGAAACCATGGAGAAGATTACAATGATGAAGTGGTAGCAGATGAACATCAGATACTCTCTGATATTGAAAGCTTTATCCTTAGAGAAGTGGCAGAGGATCGTTCAAGTTCGGTTTCAAACTTGCACTCTGACGAAAAGGATGCAGAGAAAGATGAGAAAGAATACGATATTACCATTACAGAGCTGGATCCAGGTGGTACTGACATTCTTATTCGTCAATTCTCCGAAACTTCCACGATTCAGGCTTCCATTTCGGAAGATAGATCACTTGAAGTCATCAATATGCATTTTGAGAAAAATGTAGCTTGTGATAATCACCGAATGATACCTGTCGAGTTAATAGACTCTTTTACATACGCAAATATTGAATCATGCAAATTAGAAGAGGATCTTGGGGAGAAGGAGCAAAATATTGAAACTTTTGCTACTGAACCACCAATTGAAGCAGATTTGAGTATCGTAGAAGGGGCGGCATTACTCTCAATGGATAAAAATGCAGAGAAAACAAACATGGGAGAACTGGAAAATTTGGAGACAAGTATTATTAGCTTCAACAATTCTATGGTCTTGGAAGTTGAAGAGTTAAAGCAAGATTCAGTAATTGAGGTACATCCACAAAGTATTGCTACTGAAGGAGCTCAAAGTTTAACAGATCATGGCAACAGTGTTGAAGCTGCTATAGAAAAGCCAGATAATGCAGAAGGTACAAAGAAAGTACATGATTTATAGGAATTATGACACCATATCTCTTTACACTTGTCTAGTTCACTTTTCCTATTTCATTTTATTAAAATCACAAGAAGTTTTTGGTCATGCAGCTGATCTGCCTCATTATCAAGAACCAGTCAGCTCAAGTGAATACACACAAGAAGATAAATCTTCAACAAGTGACAGTGACAGTGACAGTGAAGTTCAAAATGCATTTGATAAATTCATTGCTCAGAATAATCTTTCCAACTCTCAATCTTTGTCCAATGATCGCAACTATGTAGAAGCAGCCAGAGAAGAACCAGATAATACAGTGCAAGGTACATTATCTCCTTGAACTTGTGTTAATCATGTTTCCTAGTTGGCTAATTCACTGATTAAAATCAGCATATGTAGTTAAATAGGTTAGAAACTTATCGTGATTCACTTGAAAGAACATAATTTAAATATTTATTACATCAATTATTACAAGAAGTTTCTGGTCAAACAGCTGAAGAACCCACCTCCTCTTGTCAATGCATAAAAGAAGATCAATCCTCAACAACCGACGATGATGCTGAAGTTCCTGATGCCTTTGATGAATTCATTGCGCAGAATAACCTTTGTATGTCTCACTCACATCTTGTGTTTTACTCTCTTTTTTTAATTCTCTCTGATTATGAAGCACCTGATTATAAAAGAGATACAATTCTTTCCATTTTCCGATTATATATTTTTAAATTGAACCATAACAATGCAGGTCCAGTTAAAACAGGTGCAAAGGATAATGATTTTGCTGACATGCTTGAGAAAACAATTTTGATTGAGGAAAACCAGGAAGAAACAAGCCATCAATCAACAAAGTGCTCTGAGGCAGATGAAATAGAAGAAGATAAACTTCCCGAAACTCCAAGTTCTGTTGATGGTCTGCATTACTTGAATAGGAAACTAATGCTTCTTGACAAAAGAGAATCTGGGGCAGAAGAGTCTGTGGATGGCAGTGTTGGAAGTGAGGCAGAATGTGGTGATCCAGTATTAACAATTGAACAGCTGAAAACAACTTTAAAAGCTGAACGAAAGGCTCTAAGTGCTTTATATCAAGAACTGGAAGAAGAGAGAAATGCCTCAGCAATTGCCGCTAACCAGACAATGGCAATGATTACCAGGCTGCAGGAAGAAAAGGCAGCAATGCAGATGGAAGCATTGCAGTACCAGAGAATGATGGAAGAACAATCAGAGTATGACCAGGAAGCTTTGCAGCTTTTAAACGACTTGATGATAAAAAGAGAGAAAGAGAAGCAAGAACTTGAGAAGGAGTTGGAAGAGTACCGGAAGAAGGTTATGGATTATGAAGCGAAAGAAAAATTAAGGGTGTTGAAGAGAATGAAAAATGGAAGTGTAAGAAGTAGAGAATCTTCTTCTTCTTGCGGCAATATGGGTGACCCTGATGAAGAGCTATCTATTGATTTCACCTGTGAAGCAAGGGACGAAGATAATAGCTTCTTCAACCACCAGGAAAGCAGCCACAATAATACAACTGCTGATACAGTTTCCAATTTGGAGGAAATGGCACTAGACTGTGTACAGCATACAAGTGCTCTTGATACTTCATTTGCAGAATTTGAGGAAGAGAAGCTATCGATTTTAGATCAGCTTAAAGCATTGGAGGAAAAGCTTATCAGTTTGGGTGATAATGAGCAATTCCTTGATGACATCAAACTGATCGAGGATTCATCAACGTATGGTGGCAAAGATTTAAATGAGAACTGCATTTTTACCAGTCCAGAGGACAACAGATACTCTAATGGGTTTTCAGATGATAAACATTCACCAAGAAGAACAATGGGTTCTTTAGCAAAGAGGCTCCTTCCTTATTTAGATGCAGCAGATAATGAGACTGAGGAAGAATACACATTTGAAAGAAAACTGGAACCTGAATTAACTGATATGCAAAACTCAGGTTCTACACTAGATATAGATAGCATGAAAGTATCCATTGAAGAGGAGGTCGATCACGTTTATGAAAGGCTACAAGCTCTTGAAACAGACACAGATTTTCTAAGGCACTGCATGGGTTCCATGCAGAAAGGAGACAAAGGAATGGATCTTCTTCAAGAAATCTTGCAGCATCTTCGTGACCTGAAGGCTGTGGAACTCCACCTGAAGAACTTGGGTAATGATCCACTGGAATGAAGTTTCATTAATTAACCAAAGATTGGACGGCATAAGGTAGTATTTTACATCAAAGATTCATTCTATGTTGTTCGTCCTTGCTTCGTTGTCTAAAATACTGAAATATAACTTGCTTAATAAATAATGCAGATGGCTTATTGCAGGTGATCAGGATGAATCTGCAATTCTAGGTGTAATTTTTCACTATGCATCAAGCAAAAGCATGGGAAGCCAATTTTGTTATAAAATTCCTCCATGGAAGGACGAATTTCTGATGTCAGAGCATGGTTTGGTGAAAGATATGCAGACTGAAAAGTTAAGTTTGCCCAAGTTTAAGGAGTCAGTTTGGGCTACCTACAAAAACTACTTGGTGCCCCAAATTTTGCAGGAGTTTCCTCATTGTCAACTTCTCCTAAGGAAGGAGAAAGATGAGAGGAGTACATTTGGTGTTCTGGCCTCAGTCCCTTAGTTATCTCAGAAAAATTAGTTGTCCATCATGTATACACTGTATTTATTTGTTAGTAATGAAGGTCAATGGAAATTAGTGTTTCATCCTTGCTTGTGTCAAAAGATGAGTGAGATATTAGACCATTGCTGGTGAGCAATGACAAGAACTTTCAGATTTAGGATAAAATTGAAATTTACTTCATGAAATTGTTAAAAATTATAATAAAAATTTTTATGAGCATTCTCTTAACAACTTAAGTTTTTAAGGTAAAATTAATTTTAGATATAGTATCATAACCTTTATTGCTAAATAATTAGGGGTTCAATCTTTGTCGTTCTTATTATTTTTAAGTAAATTATTGATGATTTAAATTTAAATATGATTTTCATGATGACGTGTTAAAAATTATAATAAAATTATTTATGATTAAACTTTTATTATAGAAGTAAGAATAATTTAATTGCTTCCATTATACCAGTATATTAAAGAAATTAAGAATAATATCAGGTATTTGGTACTTTTTTAGTACTTATAAATGCTGAAATAATAAGAAATATTCTGAACGTAGATTCCTAAAAGCTAAACAATACTTGATTGATTATGTGTTATCCAAAGGAATATGTAAATTATATATATGAAATGGCCCTTTCTATCTACTAGCTTTTTATTTTTTATTTTTTATTTTTTATAATTTTTATTTTAAGAAACAATTTTGAAAAATTTTAAAAAAATCAAAAGAATTTTTTAATTTTTTATTTACTTTTAAATACTTGTATTATAAACTTTTTTATTTATTTTAAAATTTTAAAATATTTTTTAAAATAAAAATTATTAGAAAATTATTAAAAAAACTTTATTTGTTTTAAAAGTTTTATTTTACTTTTGAAAAGTTAACACAATTATTCATATTAATAAAAGAATAGTTGTTCAATTAGTAGGAAGAGGCTACCCTACCATTTCACGGTAAGAAATATTATTCATTATTCATTATTTATTTGTTTATTTGTTTATTTTTTAATATTAATTAATTATTTTTAAAAAAATTTAGAATATTTTAAAAATATTTTTAACATTTTTCATTTATGAATAAATAATATCAAAAAAAATTAAAAATAAATAATTTAAGTAAATGTAAAAAACTTGTTAAAAAAATATAATATAAAAAATAATTAATTAATTTTAAAAAATAAAAAAAATATATAAAAAAATTAAATAAGTTGCCTACCGTGTCATTACTGTCACGGTAGGCGAGTGTCACCCAATTAGCATCAATAATTCAGCACTGTGTGGAGTCAGCAATAAGTGCATGAGTGTGGAGTTGGACTGTACTTACTTCAGTTCTCGAAAGAGCAACCAAACAGATCTCGTGAACTGAGAAAGAAATTTCTCGGATCCCGTGGAGGGAGAAACCAAATTCTTATAAATTTAATTAATATTATAAAATATAGATTAATTATATAAAAGTAATATATTAATTTTTATTCACATAATAAAAATTAAGCTAGGGATAATGATGTTTGTGAATGCGTTACAAATTTAATTTTTTCAAAATTTGTAATTTTTTATTAGTTATTATAGAAAGAAATTCGTTTTTATATCTTTTTTTATACTTTTCTGGTATTTTTTATTTTAGGTGTTAATATATTATAAAATAATATAAAATATAATTAGTTAGTTAATAAATAATAAAAATGATATAAAAAAAAGAGGCGTGGACTATTGCTATTGGTGATATTTTACAAAAGGGGTGAATAAGGACCCTACACCTGTTGAGTTTAGGAAAGCGAGGAGACCTTTTGGGAAATTAGGGATTTGGGAAATTGCTGATTCTTATGTCATTGTTGGGTGGTTAGGGGACCATCCCCATCCCTACCTTCAACGACAACTTCATCCATTCCACATTGAAGGGAAGGGACAACATGGTACTTTCATACTTCCACACCCATATACATTAGTTTGTAGCATCTTCCATCTCATCGATCCCTGTCTCATTCTCATCATAAAACCTCGCCGTGGGATCATCATTCATTCCCTCATTCCTAGCCGTCCATTTACTCCCTAAAATGATTAATAAAAGAAGGTAAAAAGATAAAGACACAAACTTTGTTTATTCTCCTTTAAATCCAACCCTCTAATTCTTACTTGTTCTGCCCAAATCAGCCGGACACAGTTCCTCCCAGAAAATTTTGAGGTTCGATTGTTGACAAGGTGGTTTTTTTCGTCGGAATCGGGGATTTGCAAAGCTTCACTCCCTGCAACTTTAATGGCGACTGAAGAGGTTAATAAACCTCCATCACTTCCTCCGTACTCTGAGGTAAATTAAGCTTCCACCCAACATCTTTTTCATTTTGTAGATATTTTCCTTGTCAACTTTGAGCTACAGTTGATCTGAAATTTCCACCCTTTTATCTACTGCTGGTTTTAATTTGTAATTGGATTTTTAGTTTCTGGCGGTATCTAGGGAAAAGAATCTTTTACTTTTTAAAATCTTTTTACCATGATTGAGGTCGAATTGATCTTACATGTTTTCCACTATTCTGATTATGCTTATCTGAATGACAGGAATTTCAGGGGGGAAAAAAAGCTTTCAAATTAGAATAACTAAGGATATAGGGAAAAAATGGTTCACAGCACTTTTACATTTCTGTAATGAAATAAGCACCAACTCATCTAGAATGCTTTATTTCCTCCCAAAATCTCCGAATAAGATTCATGTTTAAATAGAAATACCATTTTTAGGCTGCTGAAAATTAGCTGATTTTCTAAATACCCAGCAATTTTCACCAACTGGGAAATTGGTGAGTGAGTTTTGGTGAATTCCAGATGATAATGAAAGCAATTGAAGAACTGAACGAGGAGAGTGGCTCCAACAAATCGTCAATATCCAAGTACATAGAATCCACTTACGGCGAATTGCCGGCGGGTCACTCAGCACAACTCTCTCACCACCTCAATACTATGAAAGAGAGCGGTGAGCTTGTTTTCTGGAAAAACAACTACTCCAAATACGACCCTAATGCCCCACCTAAGCGGGGCCGTGGCAGGCCACCCAAGCCCAAAGATGCTCTGCCTCCAGATACAGTGTTCACACCACCAAGGCCCAGGGGTAGGCCCCCAAAAGACCCTAATGCCCTGCCAAAGCCACCCATGGTCAAAGTGTCCACCGGCAGCGGTAGACCAAGAGGGCGGCCGAGGAAGATGGCTCGGCCTACCAGAGGTTTGGGTGGAGATCCGGTGGTGGCAGAGGCGGTGGCAACAGCCTCCGGTGGGAGGCCTAGAGGTAGGCCACCAAAGGCGAAGGCTGAATTGACAGAAGTGAGCGTTGAACAATAGGTCCTTATAGTGGAGTTGGAAGTGTTGTTTATATGTAGGAGTGAGTATTATTGGGTTGGATTGTGCTCTGTAGTGGGAGTTGCTAAGGCTTTGTTGGTTGGTTTCTTAGTGGAAGAGGACGATAGAGCTAATCATAATTTATGTTCTCATGTATGTGTTCTAACTTATTTTCATGATGTGATAACGGCGTTATTACTTTATGGCTAATCTTGTCATCATAAATAATAGCCAAAAGTCAACATTCACAAGGCTGTTGTGTGGTTTAGTGAGAATAGAAATAATTTGGTACATCACTTTTTTTGTTTTTATGTTTTAAATGATATTTAATATATTTATATTTAGTATATTGTTATTTAAAATGATAAGTAATAATATTATTTTAGGTAGTATTTTATATTATGAAAAATTTATATCATATTATATTTTTAATAAATTTTGTATAACATTCTAAATATTAGAATATATTATACATTTAATATTTTATGTAATAGTATTTAAGATAAAAATATATCACACAGCTTCATTAGAAAAAATAGAATTTTTGTGTTGATTGATTTTAAAGATATTTAAATAAATCAAGTTATTTAATTTCCATATGTTTGTAGATGTTGATCAATTGTTTTTGTAAATTATATGTTAGTTTTATTTTTTTAACTTTTCTTCCGTTTTTGGGTACTTTGAATATCTATTCCCTGCAAACAAAAACCAAAAAATTCTTTAAAATCTTTGGAGTTTGAGCCACGCGACACTCGAATTGCATTTTTTTTTATTCATTTCGTTTAATTGTGTTTGAACTCATCATTTTTTATCATAAACTAGGGTGGAAAATATATAGTCACACAACTTTTTTGTTTTTTGTTTTTTTGGCTTTTCTTTTTGAATGTGTAAGGTTTTTCTCTTGAAATCAGGAGTAGTTTCACAATCAATCATTTGTTAATAAAAGTAATGTAATTTCCATTTCTACATGACTATTGTGAAAGGTTATATTTCTATATTTTATTTTTCACATCTTTCACACATTTTTTTAACCATTAATATATTATAAAATAATAAATATAATTTATACATTATTAATAAATAATAAAAATAATATAATATAAAAAAAGTTTGAGAATAATGAGAATATTATTTACATTGCATTGTAAGAAGATGTTGGGTAAATTATAATTCATAAAATGAAAATCAATTGACATTGACATAAAATGACTAATTTCATACTCTTGAGTGAGTAGGTGTAAAAGGAGGGATCAAATAACAAAATAAAAGTAGTGGAATCCAGGAGGGATGATAATAAACATTTTGTTCATAATTTAATGAGAGAAGCTTATCTCCTAGTAAAATACAATATTGTGAATTAAATAAAAAGAAATATATATTTATATAATTCCTTTCATTTCAAGATTGGGTACTAGAGTCTAGATGTGATGTAGACCGTTTGTCATCTGACGAGGTCAACGATGGGAGTGAGTTTGACCTCCTAATTCTATGTTTCCAGAACCATCTTCCACAAAAATAGTTCGGTGATATTAAAACAGGAAGCACTCTCTTTACAATTATATTTTTGTGGTTGTAAGAAAATTCTACACATTTATTAAAAGTTTTTTTAATATTTTTTTAATAATTTTTATTTTATAAAATTAATTAATTATATATTTATATGATGTATTTTTTAAAATTTTTTAAAGATTTTTAAAGTTATAAATAAATAGTAAAAAAATTATAAATGGATAGTAAAATAAATATAAAAAAATTTTAAAAAAAATACATAAGAAAAAATAGTTAATTAATTTTAAAAATTAAAAAAAATTAAAAAAAAAACGTAAAAAAAAATGATGGAATGTATGATAGTATTTTCCTATTAAAAATTGTAGATTCAATCTTAATACAAGTTAAATTAACCAAAAACCAAAACCATGTGCTCACTGCTCAACGACAACTATTTATTAGGTTATTAATCACCAACATATTTAAAATGTCATTTTATAACGGGGTCTGACCTTTTCATTGCTAATTGAAAAAACTCTAAACCTTTAAAGGATTTGAATCTAATTACTCTCATAATTGTCTATTTTTTCTCTATAACATTGTTATTCCTTCATACGAAAATATACAAATTTATTATAGAATTCTCTTATTTTGTTAACTATGAGACGATAAAAAATTTCATTGACCAATTTTTTAGGATCAAAATGATTAAAAAGTCATTGTTTCCAGATTATTACATAAATTTAGTTTTAAAAAACAGATAAATTAAATTAATTATAAATATTTATAAAAAAAACCTACTAAGAGTTATAGCAGGCAGGCATACCTTACACATCTAGCTTTATTTATTTTTTTATTTTCTTAATGATTTACTTATTTTACCGGTACACCTGAATTATCAAAAAATAGTTTCATGCTAAATCCAAAAAAAAAATTTTTTTCCTCCTGAATCCTCATCCAAAACGAACGGACGACAACATGGCACCTTCGTAATTCCGCGAAGCAGCATAGCAAATACTAGCCACGTCATCGATCCAAGTTACCCTCTCACGATGAAAGTTTGACCGTGGGATCATCATCCATTGCATGATTGTTGGCCGTCCATTGTTCCCTCAAAAAGTTGATGAGAATGGAAAAGAAGGGGGGCTTCTTTCCTTTTTTTTTTTTTACCCCTTTTCTCTTTTTTAATTTTTTAATTTGTTTATCCACCTTTAAATCCAACCCTCAGATCTTTGCAGGTGCCAACCAAATTAAACAGTTCCTTTTGTGAAAAATTTGAACTTCTCTTGTTTGTTAAAGTTGTATTTTCGGCTTGGTGGCTGGGGGACTCCGCGCGCTTCTAAGCTTCTCTTCCTGCAACGAAAATGGCGACTGAAGAGGTTAATAAACCTCTATCACTTCCTCCTTACCCTGAGGTAAAACTCAGCTACCTCCCAACTAGTTCAAGATTTTCCTTTACTCTTCCTCCCAAAAATAAATTCCTGAAAAGTTAGGAAACTTAGTGGGTAATTGGTAAAAAAAATTACTTTTTTTTCTTTGACGTCTCCAATTAAGTTTTAAGGCTCTGGAGGAGTCCAAGAAAAACCCTTATTTTTTTTTCTTAATAATTTAGCTGTGACAGTCTGATCTTATTTTTGTTTACTGTTTTGGACGTTCTGAGCTGAAATTCTAGGCATTTTAGAGGGGGGAAAAGAGAGAAGGAAATAGGCTTGCCCAGGAATTTAAGCAAACAGAGAAAAACCCAGAATTTTCTAACCCTCATTTTAACTTTTGTTGGAAGTATTCAACCCCAATCCAAGTTAAGTGCTTTGTTTTCTCACAGCCCAGTCAACCTGATCTAAATTTGGGCCATACTTTTTCTTTCTTTATTTCTGTTTTGTTCTTTTTTATAACGAATATTAGGACTGTCGCTGAAAGGAGCTTCATTTTGTAAAAGTGCACCAGTTCATACCCCTGGATGCTGATGGCTGTGTTGTGTTGTGTATTTTAGATGATAATGAAAGCCCTGGAAGCGCTGGACGAAGAGAACGGTTCCAACAAGTCGGCAATATCAAAGTACATAGAGTCCACCTATGGGGAGTTGCCGGCCGGCCACACAACACTTCTCTCTCACCACCTCAACAAAATGAAAGAGAATGGAGAGCTAGTGTTCTGGAAAAACAACTACATGAAGCCTGACCCAAATGCCCCACCAAGGCGAGGCCGTGGCAGGCCACCCAAGCCTAAAGTTCCTCTGCCACTAGGCACTACTCTGTCCCCACCAAGGCCAAGAGGTCGCCCTCCAAAGGACCCAAATGCTCCACCAAAGCCAAAACCCTCAACTGGCAGCGGCAGACCAAGAGGCAGGCCAAAGAAGATTGCTCGGTCTATGGCGACAACAACAACGACGAATGCTACCGGCGGCGGAAGGCCAAGAGGTAGGCCCCCGAAGGAGAAGGCAGCTGCATTGACAGAAGTGAGCGTTGAACAATAGAGTCTTTTAGTGGTCAAAGTAGTAATCTTTTCCTCGTCTTTAGAAGTGGGTGTGGTGTTAGTTTGTCTTAATGTAATTGTTTTGTAAAATTTGTGTAGTGGTAGCTGCCGAGGCTTTGTTTGGTTTCTAATTATCAAAGAGGACAATGACTAGTGATCTGGGTTCTTATTGTTGTGTTCTAACTTGAAAATTCACAATGTGGACAAGCATGTTGTTCCTTATGACTATTCTTGTTGGTGATTCAGCGTTCTAACTTCAGTGAATGGATCAATGTGTAAAGAACTATAGCTAAGATGGCGAAAGCATGAGGAGAGTTAGCGAACTGGGAGAAGATGATGTAATAAATTTGACTCTACTGTGATGGATAATTGGAGATTAATTAACCTACGAAAGACTGAAAGAGCCTCCGTACAATACCGTGTTATTTGTTCCCTTTGACAAGACAGTATTGTCTGAACCTGGGAGGTCTACATCTATGTTTCCTTTGACGAGGGAATCCCTGATTGCTTTGACCGCTCACCAACCCTTCCGTCCTCACTCCATGTTCGAGGGGATTGGGACTTGAATAATTGATGAGGTTTGTGTGGAATCAACAATGTGTTTAATCTCTTAGTTAATCATAAATGGGTGATTTATAATTTAATTTTTAAACACCTAAAATTTTGTTTACATAATAGTTGAATATAAAATTATAAAAAATATAATTTTAATATTTTATTTTACATTTTATAAATAATAAATCTTTTAAGTATTTAAAAAATCAATACATCTAATAGAACATTAGAACTACAGAAGTAACTTTTGATAGTTGTGTTGGACCTTTTTGAGGGGTTATGATCTGTGTGTGGGGTAGGTTATACATTCCCTTGTCATGCTCCCACCTAAATATACAAATTCATCAAAAATTACACACATTTTTCACATATAACATAATTATATTCTACAACAGAACATTATCTGTCAAAATATCAACTTTTCTTCATTTTTGACCAATTATTTTTCCCTATCCGATACTATATAAAATCTAGATCTAAACCATTTTTGTTTTGCAAAATATCATAATACTCTATAGTCATAATTAACAAATGAAGCTTTGTTTCAAATGAAAATGGAATCCTAGAAAAGTAAAAAGGCTATCTCTACTGATACCATTTCAGCTTCTTCTCTTCAACTAGGAGGACTTAACTGCTACTGCTGCTTCTGCTGCTCCTGACATGCTCTAGCAGTCGTTCATGGGTGTATATCATTTTCTCCACAAGGCCTCCTTTTTCAGATCTCCTCTGGTTTCAGCCAGTGGATATAGTGACGCGAGAAAGGCGCAGCAAAACTGAAGGGTGGGTGGAGAAGATGATAAACCCATAAAGGCACTGATCGAGAAATTAACCATGTGCACGATTGGAGCAGCACCAGCAACAGTAGTAGTAGGTGCTCCTTTATTATATATGTTTGATATATTTGGATCTTCTGCAATTTCACCAACTCTGCTGTATTCAGAATGAATCTCTTGATTTTATACCCATAACTCATTCTTACAACATCTTTTATTATAAGGAAAGTAAATTATGAGTTTTAAATCTAACCAAATTAAAAATACAAAGATGGCATTAAAAGAAAGGATAAGCACAGAAAAGAAGAATAAATAATGAGCATTGAGGCATTCATGGAAAGTAAAAGCATCATAGAAGCAAAAAAAATATAGTTAAGAGCAAAATAGTATATACTTATATATGAATCGGGGTAATACGAGAATTTTAGAGAAAATAATTATATCATATGTACATATATATATATATATATATAACAATTTTTATTATGGTCCGACTATCCCTAATTCTTACAACGTAAGTTCGTCTTTGATAACAGTTACAAAAAGATAAAATGTTTAGTATTTTTAAAAATATAATATTTTTTTCATTGGATTTGAGTCACATTATACTTTTAAGTGAAATGCGTCACTTAACTCAAATCCAAAGAAAATAGTACTGAGTATAATATTCCTACAAAAGGGTTACAAAAGAGGACTAGTAAAATTAAAATCTCTTAACAAATCATCACTTTGGAACAAAAAATAAAATAGACCCTAAACTTGGATATTCTACATTTTTAAGTAAACAATTCCATTAATATATGCGGATGCATCATATTCATATAAACTAAGTATTAAATGACTCTAATTTTATGGGTTCAATTTTTCATATATTTGTTCAAGAATTTTAGTTCAAGTGACATTTTTTTAATATTAAATATTAGTTGACTTTATTGTCCAATTTTAAACTCCCACTCTCCTGAAACATTATCTATTGGGAAAAGAAAAAGTTCACCTCTTCTTTAACATTGTATCACTATCAACCAAAAATAATAATAAATCCTAACTCATAACTAATAAGGCATTGATTTAGCATTATAAGCAAATATGTGATGTATACTTAAGTCATTATTATAAATTTAAAGTTGAAAATATTATAGTTAAAGATAAAATAGGAAAAAATATATAAAGTTTTGGAAATTTATTTTAAATCCATTCACTCTTTATCTTAGATGTGTCAAATTGGGCTACACTCATTGAATCGCCTTTTTCGCCATGCACATAGGATGGGTTGGGTTCTTCCCATATTGCACTATCCCATTTTGGGGGGCTCGGACGTGGGTTGGGTTAGATCTTTTATTTTTTTATTTGTTGTCTTAATTTTTTTATCATATATTTTTTTAAAACATTTTAAAATTTTTAATATTTTCTTATACTATTTATTCATAATTTTCTTATACTATTTATTCATAAATAAAAATTTTCAAAATTTTAAAAAATATATATATAAAAATTAAAAATTATTAAAAAATTAAAAATTAAAATCCCATTTTAAACTCTCCTCCCCCAATACCCCTTGCCTTACAGCGACTGTGACTCCATGAGCGACACTGCAAGCCTGCGACAGTTATTGTCATCCGTCTACCAGTCTACCAGTCTACCAGTCTACCCTCCACGTCATTGGTCTCCCGTTCTGGCCAAGGCTAGCTTTTGATTTTGTAAGCTTAGACGCCATTGTTGGATTACGGAGAACCATACGATTGGTAGCATTTAACACGTAAATTTATGAAGAAGATGAAACCATATCAACGTAGATGGTAGATGTGGAAAACTTAGCAAGTTTCCTTTTTGGTTTATTAGGAACTAAAGCAAGTAGGCAGGATTAAGAACCAGAAGTGGAATTTGCAATTTTGTTCTTAGTTGAACCATGGACGTTCTTTATTTTTTATTTTAAATATGAATGAAATAATCTGCGGTTCAATTCCTAACATTTTAACCCATTTCATATTACGTCTTCCTTTTTTAAAAATATAGATAATCATTTTTAATTAGAATAATTAATATTACGTCTTCTTTGTTCTTATGGTTCTCTCATTGTTCCATAACAGAATATACAAATTTCAAATTAGAATAATTAATATTCTTTTACAATGTAATAGCTCGCTATTTTTTAACATTTTTTATTTTTAACAACTTCACTTTGCTCAACCTTATTGACAGCTTTACTTTACCTTTTTATAAAACAAAATCGACTAAATTATTTTCATTCTCTTTGAAACAAAGGCTGAGGAACTTGAGATACCAGCATTTACGTTTTGATCATTAAAAATTGTACTTGCAATTAAGAATAGATATTGCAGTTCGTCCCAACAAAAGACAAAATGCACGCATCAAATTTGCAATCTTTTTTTTTTTTAAAAAATTCGAACTTCCGCTGTTTGCGTATAAACGAAAGGCGTTTCGTATTATCATGGCATATATTTTTCTGAGTTTAGATTTAGGCTTTTTTGATTGAATTTTTTTTATTTGAGTTGTTTATTAAATTTTAGACAATTAAAACTAAAATACATATAAAATATAAATATTTTATTAAATAAATTTTAGTTGTTTAAAATTAAATAAATAATTAAAATTAAAAAGATTCCTGACAGGCGACCACTACCGAAAGAACGCGACCACGGTACTTTTTTAGAAAACGAAAAGACATAAAGGCCCTTGAGAGCGTGTAAAAGGGTTCAAGACTTCAAGCGGAAGGTTTGGGAACAACACCGCCTTTCTTTCTCGGAAACCCTAAATCCCCACAAGTCACAACACTAGTATGAATGGGGGAAGTTTCGCCTCTGTTTCTTTCCAAACCCTAATTTACTCCTTCCCTTTCTTATATCTTTTGCCCCCATATTCTCTATCTGTCTCTCTCGGAAACATTTCCTTCGTGTTCTAGGTTGATCCTCACTGCTTCTTTCCATTCTCATCCTACGATCTGTTGGAATCTCCAGGTACGTTTTCTATCTTGTCCTTACGCTCTCATTCTCTGTGCTATTATGAAATATTAGTGGGTTTTTTCTGGGTTTTATAATGGGTTTTAAGTAGATTGGTTTTCGTCGTTTGAACTTGTGTGAGGAACTTAGAAGCGAAGTAGATCCCTACTGATATTATGGATCAATCAAAGGTAGAACTTGGGCGCTGAGTAAATGTGAGCTGAGGTTATTTGTCATGATACAGGGCAGTTGTGGCTTAAGACCAGTCTTCTGTTTCTTTCTTTCTTTCTTTTTCCCTAACAGAATATAATAGTCCTGTGAGGGGACAGAAAACAACCTACGATCCTTCAGATGCGGTGCTCGGAAATATGATATTTGTAAAGAAGACATTCATTTGAAATTGTCTGTTAATTGTAGAAATGCTTGTCTGAGTAGGTTAAGATTCAGGAGGGATTCGTTTAAGTGGTATCTGCTACTACTAGTTGAAGTTAGCCTGCTTGTGGAATTGAAATCCTAGATTGTTTGGGAGGTGATGCGGGGTCAAACTGGGTTTGGGTGTTGACTGTTTGAAAATATCGATTAGGTTAGGCCATATGAATGCCTAGAATTGACCTGAATATGGCATGAACAACTTTACAGCATTTTCATGCTGTACAAATGGTGGCCAAGTCTTGTTCCCGTCTTTCTTCAATATCTGCATACTTGGTATGCACAGGTGAAAGGTGCTAGAACCCCAGCGCCTTGAGGAGAGAGGCACTGAAGATGCGCTCCCCAATTGAAGTAAGACACTAACCGTGGGAAGAACAATAAAAATGATATATAGATAGGAAAATAAATTCTAAATATTTTATAAAACCATCATATAAATTATCTGCTCAACCACAAGATAGCAAGAACTCCATTATTGGCACTTTCTAATGCATTATCTGAAATAAACGATTGGAAGAAGAATTAGAAGAACTGAGATTTGACTTAGGCAGCAAAGGCAATCACCTGGCATCCCTTAGAAAGGTACCAAAGGTGTGTGCCTGGCTGAAAGCTCCTAGCCTAAATCATCAAGAGGCAAGGACCCCTTCTGGCTCCTTGCATCAGCACCTTAGGCACACTTTTTTGGCACCTGTAACTTCACTGCTACGTGCTATCTGGTATTATTGCTATTATACTTATTCTTTACAATCATCTGATTGAACTGTTTTATTTCTTGTCTATATTTTTTCAGGCCTATATTAGTAGCATTTCTTGAAGAATATATTTCTGTTTGCAAGTGCAATGGCTACTTCCTTGGATATGTCACTTGATGATAGGATAAAGAACAGAAGTAACAGAGATAGAGGTAGAGGACGTGGCAGAGCTCGCCGAGGCCGTGGAGCAGGTCGGAATCTTTATGGTGGAAGAATTTTTGATGCAGCTCGTAGATTTCCTCTTTCAATTAATGCTCGGCCATCATCTTATACCATTGCCAAGGCAAGCTAAAAAATTGGATGCTTATGCATGTGCTTGAGATTCTGATATACTATAAAATACCCAATTATGAGAGAATACATTATTCAGCTCTATAGAACTCAAAAGCAAGAGGAATCTTACATTTAGTATTTATTCCATGGAGAAGCTCAATTTTTTGCTTGGTCATTTTACATCCTCAATGCCTGTCTTGTAGTTCCATAATGTTGCAATTAACGTGCACATAAGAGTTGTTTGCTTTTGTTTTTGGGGGCTTTGCTGCAGAACTCTTATATATGCGGGAGTTATATGATGGTTCCTGGCATATAATGCAAAGGAGTTTCATTAGGTGAATTTCAAAATGGAGCTCTTCCTAGTAGCACAAAAGTCACATAGCTATAAGTGGGCTTAAATTCTCTGAATCTTGCTAATTCATTTGATTTAGATGAGGTGGCTTTTAATGTTTTATGGCTAGTTGTGTGGACCGGCATTTTATTGGATCCTCTTGCTAAGTTGGTTCTTCGGGGGAAGATTTCAGTTTACTTCCTTAGTTAATGGTATTTTGCAAAGGAGGTTCCTTCAACTGACTTCAGAACTGGAGCTCTCACTACATAGTACCCGTATATGTACAGTGGGTTGAATTCTTATTCCTGTTTACCATCCTTTGCCTAAAATATTGATTTTTGAGTATGGATTTTTTAATCTATTACTTTGGTCAGATCTTCGTAAACAGCTTTTGTTTTTTGTGGGGATTTTCCTGATCTCTGACTGATCTTGAAGAATGGTGAATATCCTCTTATATGTGTGTTCTTTTGCCACTTTGGAATCTGTTCTGTTTGCTTTCGCCAGTCTATTCGCCGAACCAGACGTTTTCCGTGGCAGCAAGATTTGTTTGAAGATAGCCTAATAGCTGCAGGGATACAAGGAATAGAAGTTGGCACAAAGTTGTATGTTTCAAACTTGGACCATGGAGTAACAAATGAAGATATAAGGGTACAAATCACGTTACATACTTCAATCTTAATCACTGTTCCTAACCAATCTCTCTTGAAGTTCTCTTGAAACTTGATTTGCAACTCAGGAACTTTTCTCTGAAATTGGAGACTTGAAGCGCTATGCAGTTCACTATGACAAGAATGGACATCCTAGTGTAAGTGTTGTTGAAGACTAACGGTTGAGAAACTACTATTTTGTGGTTATGGTTCAGGCATTTTAACTTTTTGAACTATGAGGATGTCATACCTGTTGATGATTCAATATCTTTTACTGGGTTACAGGGTTCAGCTGAAGTTGTCTATACCAGAAGAAGTGACGCATTTGCAGCTCTTAAACGATACAATAATGTACTTCTGGATGGAAGGCCCATGAAGATTGAGATTGTTGGTGCAGGATTGCCTGTAAGAGCTCGTGTGAACGTGACTGGGGCAGATGGGCAGAGGAAGAGGACAGTTGTTATGACGTATGTTATTTTTGTTAAGTATATCTGTCTAGATATGAATGTGTATATGCCTGTGTGCTCATTTTGTGTAATCAGTTCATGCTTCGTTTGGATTTCTGAAAAAATGTGGTCCAAACTACATGCCAAAACTCTTTCTCCTTCCATTTTGTGTAGTTGCTTTTTAATTTCTTCACTCTTTACCTTATCTAGAGAGAAAAATTATTTTGAATTATGCACTTATGTTAGATGTTTTGCAGGCCTGGAGGAGGTCAAACTGGAGGTCCTGCTATGTTTAATCGTGGTGTGGGGTAAGTCTTTTATATCAGTAATTGTGTAATGTGTTGTTAGAAGTGTTGCTTTTTACTGAAATTTATACAAATGAATGAATTTCATTCTTGTTCAGGGGCTGTCTATCATGTTTGTATAAAGAACTATAGGTTTATTTCTTTTGAAACTTAAAGGATCTCTTTAGTCGATATCTTTTGAACAGGAGCAGGAGGGACAGTGTAAGCTGTTGATCAGTTTGGTATATGATAAACACTAATCATAGTCTATGTATGCGTGTGTATTTAATGGCATGAAATGCAAAATGGTACGAATGAATTAAGGCTATATTAATTGTTAAGCGTATTCAATAATCTCTTCAAAATGGACATGTCACCTGTGTTGAGCATGAGGTGGGCTAGACTGAGTCTAGGCTACTTTGTGTTAAGGGATATATTCCTGTTGGCGTTACTGTTTAGGGATGAGCACCTACTTGCTTTACAACATAATTTTATGTAGAAAACTCACAAGATCATTATTCTTCTCTGTTATAATTACTAATCTAAACTAGACCAGGAAGACACCACTGCATTCAATTGGTGCCTAACGCTGCTGGCAGTGTTTATATCCAGCCAAAAATGTCTTCATGTTTTTGGGTCTGGTGTGACTTGCAATGTTTTAAAAAACTGAATTGGTCATTAAACTAGAGAAGGGAGTTATTCATGATTCATTAGTTCAAACGCGGTCAAACTATGGCCCAAGTAGTGGTTAATATATTAGAAATATTATTAAATAACTCCATTGCATATAAAATAGGTTCAAAATTTTACATAATATAATATGCAATACTTAGTTATTTAAAATATGTGATAGGGAATCAGTACATTTATGAATATTATAGAATTTGCATTAAATTAGTTTAAAACTTGCAATAAAATTTCAATATGATAATTTAAGTATAGATGATATTATAAGATTTGTTTTCTATAAATTTTACTAATTTGAATAAATAAACATTTTAAATATATTTTCATATTTGTAGTAGTTACCTTTTATCATTTAGTTTATATAAAAATATATCACATTGCATCTTAACTATTTTGAAAAGACCGCTTGGCTTAGTGGTAAGCCCCCTGCATGCAACTGCAATTGGAGATGTATGAATCCACAAAGGCACTTTTTGTTTTGGCAAAGCAGAATAGTTACTAAACCGTTGTTCATCTCTTAAACCAGTTGCCATTTATAGGCAAAACTGTTCAGTTTACATTGGTTCAACGCAGTTCATGACCAACTTTTATGTAGCATAGCAGTTCATTAGATTGGCCTAGAAGCTGGTCGGTTCTGTAAACTGTGGTGATTTGTACAGTGTCCATTTGTTGACTTGAGAAGTATGCTGTCTCCTGATAGTATATAATACTTAAGTAATTTAGACTTGTATTTCTTATGATTAGCCTGAATGAAGGTTAACTTTTTAGAAGCCATGGTAATTGATGCACGAGAATTCATGGGTGATTATTATCATTAAGCTTTACCACTATACATGCCAAAAATGTCGAACTCTTTCTATTTTTCTTTAGTCTATATGGTGTGGCAAGATATTGGCATATTGTATAAATTCCTTTATTTTATTTTTCTTCTCATTATAGTTATTTCACAAATACTTGATATTTGGAAACTGAACATTGTTTATATTCTTGCAGTCGGGGACATCGTGGTGGTGCAATGATTGGTAGTGGTGGGGTCCGTGGTCGAGGCCGAGGACATGCTAGGGGTCGGGGTCGGGGTCGGGGTCGGGGTCGAGGTCGGGGTCGTGGGAGGAGTGGTGCTGTTGACAAGTCAGCAGAGGAACTTGACAAGGAACTGGAAACTTATCATTCTGAGTCTATGCACATTTCATGATCTCTGAAGCAGTGGTGTTCTTAATATTAGCCAAGAGTAGCTATTGGCACCTGTACAAAAGTGGTTTCCTGGCCTTACTTCTGACTCTTTTATTGCACTGTGCTTGGAAATGTGCATTTTATTTGGTCCCATCAAAATCTTATTAAGAGGCTGAATGGTTAACTGGATATGTTGTTAATTATTTGAGATTATAGATAGTTTATCTACTATTTTCTGTTTACTCTGATATCTATTATTATTATTATTGTTGTTGTTGTTGCTATTGGTGTAAATTTAAACTGTCTTCCTCTGGAATCTCTTAGCTTCATGTTATAAGCTCAAGTTTATTGCTATTGAAATTGAAGCTGATGAAGTGCTGTGCCCATTCACGTGCGTCACTTTGGTGATTATGGTCTGCCAGAATGTGTAATTAAGCCAACCTTTTTGTGGTTCAATTCGTAGGTCACTTGAGCATTTTGATGCTTTAGTTAGGCAGAGCATCATATTTTTTACCTGTTAGACCACAACTATGCCTTTGTATTGTGGGTTAAATGGTTTTGCTATAATGATAGTTGCATGCTAGATAGTGTTTGGGTTAATTTGTGTCGGGAAAATAAATTTGACTGGTACGAACTGAGGATATCTGTGGACAACTGGACATGTTTAAAGGACATGAATTCTCTGTTTACTTTACTACAGGGACAGTGTTAGAAGCTTTTTTTTTATTCCAATACAGGCCACCATCCATTATAACCGCAGCAATCCATAAATTGGCACTGGTCCACTTGAAGTAACAATAAACAATGGCACGTGCATGTGTTGTAAATGAATATGAAAACTATGTTTAAACTGTAATATTTAGAGAATTATAAAGGATGTTTATATTAATATTTACTTTTAAGAATTAAATATGCAATTTGAATTATACAAAAGCTTTTATTTTCTATACATCTGTCAAATTTTGGCCAGAACATCTTACCCCTTGCTTTCTCATTGGACTCATCTTATTCCTTGCTTTAGCGAAGATAAATGATTTAGATACTCAAACAATACAAATGTTAATAAAGCAGTGAATAACAAAATGGTTTCATTGAACATCATGCTACCTCACTACCTGACACTGAAAAAATTTGATAGACCATCAGAAACAGTCTATGGGAAATTGCTTCCCATCTCATAAAAGATACAACAAAAATAGAAGGATCCACTTTTACTCCAAATTGCTACACAGCAAAAGGCACAGATGTGTACAACAAGAATTTCAGGTCCAACACATTTGAGACAGGTCTTGTCATATTAATTGTAATTACCCTTAAGGCTGTACACCTGGGGTTGAAAATAATTGTAACAGGTTTTTTACATGATAAATATACAAAATCTAAAACTCCTAGAAAAAGGGAGAGAGGTAAAAATAACAATAGGTGTAAATATCTATCCTGAAGAACTTGGGGAGAGAACAGATTTTATTTTGGGGCACTTAAATCCCTATTGAGACGTAGATCTCCTGACTCACTCTTCTTGAAGAGTTTTTCAACAACTTCATCCCAGTTTAACCTTCCACCACTTGATTTCGATTTGGTAGTACTGGCATCATTGCTCTTATTCTCGGAAGGCTCTCCTTCCTTGTCCTCAGGCGGTTGATCCTCTGCACTGTCCACTGCATGAGGGACATTTAGGCTGACAGCTCGTTCCAAAGCATCTTTATGTTCTTTTTCAATGGTCTGCAACCGCTCAAACCTCTGTACGGTTGGAGGAACTGTCACAGTCTCGGAGCTGCCATCCTTCATCAACTAAAAAAGAAATAACAAGAACTGTAATTCCTTAAATGCAGAAAAGATAGTGTACTATAATTCCATAGCATTCAGGACCGTAGATTACATTCTTCCAATAACAAATGAAGTCTTAGAAAAAAAAAATCTCAAATAATCAATATGCTTTCGGAAAGAAATCAAGAATCCACATACTAGGAGTTGAAACCCTCGCTGGAATAACTATATTTTAGATTCCATCTCAGAATATAGGAAATTACTAACAACAATCAACTTCTAACAACAAATTAAGGGAGTAATCCATGGACCAATTGATCTAATTCAATTTCAGTTACATATTGTGAAGTGATAAATAATAAGCATCGAAAATACAAGAAAATGAGTTTTAAGGTCATTTTCCCAAACATGACATATAGCTGGGGAATCATCCCATCCAACAATAAGAAGTGGCAACACTGATAATAAGGAAGACATGCATACTTAGTAGAAGTTCCATGTGAATAAATAATATCTGAATACGTTATAACTCATGTATCACAATCTAAAACGACAGTTTTTAATCCTTTAATTTGAAAAAGCACTCACAATACAAAATTTTGTACATGAAATAAAGGTCATTGATGATTGATTCCTTCACTCACAGCATGAACATGTGAAAAATAGGTTAGTGGTTATCAGACCAAAAGGCAAAAAAATTCTTCATATCTGAATGCCCAACCCTGCCTTGTTTATAATTTAAAACTTTGCAAGAAATTATTAAAGCAGTTATGAAGCAACAAAATTCCATAAGATTGTGGTTTTCCTTAGAGATACTGCATACTAGTTTTGGTTACTGAACAACGCTAGAGGAAAGCAGCCACATATATTAAATGGTAGACAGATTCTCAAACCTAACATTCCTTACTTGTAAAGCCTTCTCTACTTCCCTTTCAATCCAAATAATTGCATGGTCTGAAGTTGTATTACAGGACAGGACAATATGCTCAAATCTGCCATCAACAGGAATAGCAGTCCTGACTTCTGGAGGAAACCTCCCACATCTGTGTTCAACAAGCAATGAGGAACTTGATAGTGGCACAATGAACTACTGGTAAACAGAGTTCAGGATAAGATTTAGCAATGCATACGATACACAGAATTAAACTCTCTAGCGTTTAAGGAATATCTATATTTTAATGCTAAACCTGTTTAATAGGAAATTATTCCATAATGCAAGTCATCGAGGATGCTAGAATTGGTGAAATAATGCCATGTTGTCTGGTATGAAAAAGGGTATACTGATCATAATTACGAAATTACAAGAGCTGCAACTCCAAACAAAGTCAAACCCCGCTCCTGTAAAAGAAAGCAAAATAAGAACCTGGGCTTAGCTTAGGAAGTTGGGAGGACAGGTGCTTGGTAGAGGTCTTAGGTAGGGGAAGAAGAAGATAACCATTTTACTTATCAAGGAAATTAAAGAAATAATGGCTTTTGTGCGTTTTCTGAAGGGAAAAGAAAAAGGATAGTTTCAAGAATCATGCACTCAGCCAACTATATCACACAAGTCAGTTTAGCTCTGTAAGGTTGAATTCATGATGATGAGGAACTTTATTGTTAAGTAACTTCATATTACGTCATATGTAGCTACAGTTTAAAAAATTTGAAGAACCGCAATCTATGGCAGTAATTTTTGCTTTCAGAAATCAAATTAACATGGTAGGTGGAAGCTGCCATTGTCTAGGCTTCATATCATGTCATATGTACCAACTTATAACTAAGTTTGCACCAAATAACTGAAATTTTGAGGAAAGTCCCATAATCCTTACGATTATACAGGAGTTTACTATGAACAAAAGTGTTAGCATGTCAATACCTGCAAAATTTTCTCTCCACAATATGGTACATTCGTCCAGGTGCATAAAGTCTTCTTGGATCTTTAAGCTTTCTACCTTCTGGTATGAAGGTGTCCCTCAAGCAAACCAGGAATAATAAGCAGGGCAAGCTGTTTAAATCATTAAGGCCTGGTTTAAGAGACCATAATAATAATTTACACCACTCAATAACATAGTAAATAAACAACATATTATATATATATTTAAAATTTTATGCATGCACTACCATATTAAAGAAAGGAGAGCACTAACCAGAAGATTGACTTGAATATATCTTCCAGTGGAGTTGGCGTTCTCGGTAAGAAATCATCCTGCATAAAGGGAAGAAATTAGTATAAACCACAAAAAGAAGAATGGAAAAATGAGGCAAAGAATGCCAAACAAAAAACAGAGGAAACGAAAAACACACTCAATCAGACTGACAAAAGTTGTCAGAGGCCAGAAAATTCAAAATCATCCACTGTCCAAAAACAAAGTCCGGGGGTGGGTGGGTTATATATAGTTAAATAGTTTAAGTAATCTTATGTCCACAACTCAATGACAACAGATGTTGAATATTAAGTGAGTCAATAAAACAGACACAAAAAACACGACAACCAAAATTGTAGTCTACAGTCAAAAGTGAAAATCGATCACCTGCAACACTACAGAATGTATGACATCCGCATATTTAACCGCCAAATTGAGTGACATGCACCTCGCAGGTGCTATAGCATAACACTGAATCTTGTTCCTAGGTATTCCCCCCAATTTGTCCTTATGATTCACAACAATTATCGTCAATAAGGAAGCCACACCAGAACCCAGAGAATGCCCAGCAAAGACCATTTTATAATCGGAGCCATTTTCGATCCACAGGCGCTTCAGAGTCTCGGATTCTTGGTTGAGCAACCAAATGGCCGACTTCAATAGACCATGATGGACATACCCACCATCGAACATCTGCATACCCAAGCGATTGTCCAAAAGAAGCTTGTAATCGCTCTCTTTGATGAGGTTAAGCCCACGAACTGCGAGCACAATCTCGCGGTGATCGTGATCAGTGTAAATGATATACGGCGGCGCGTGGCCAAGCGTTTGCTCGTAGGTGACACGCTTGACGACCCAGTCGGGGTTGAGACGGTAGCCACCAGCTGGTTGATAATCTGGGTTGCGAAGATCGGGCTCGTACACAGCGAGGATTAATCGGCATACGCGAGGGACAGGTTCAAACTCGTCGGTGGTGGCTGAAGTCCAAGTAGCGCTATCATAGGAGCCAACATAAGTGCAGCGCTTCCACATCCAGCGAGCGCAACCAAGGATAAAGACGCACTCCACTCCGCATGAAACCGACATTTTTGTGAAATATAGATTCTGGGTGTTTGAGAACAATGGAAAATTGCCCACTTGGAGACAGAAAGTGCGAATATTTAGCTTCTCCGATAGCAACGGAAGCTAATTCTGCGCAAGAGCCTTCGTCTGTGTCAGTGAGTATATAGCAGTGAAGCTTAACGCTTTAACACATGGATGCGCACATGTAAATAGAAGATTCGCCTGAGACTAGAGGCTACGAGCTGGAGAAGAAAAGCGACACCAGAGAGAGAGAGAGAGAGAGAGGGATGCCTGAGAGCATGACCATGTGATTGATTTATGAGGACAATTGGTCTCAATCTTATTGCTGATTTATTTCTAGTTCATAATTCTATAAGCTTGTCTTCAAGGTTAGGACTTAGGACATTGTTTGTCTTTTCCTTTTTTCTAATTAATTAATTACTAAAGAATTGTCTTTTTTAATTCATTGTTCTTTTAGCTGTGCCTAAGCTGGTTTTGACTGTTCTTATGAGCCAACGCCTCTTCTAATTGATCCTACTAACTAATTAAAAGTATCGGTTTTTTTCCTTTTTGCATGGGCAAAAGATATTTAAATTTAATAAATCTATAAATTATCAAATTTTTTAAGTAATAAATAAAAGTGATTAGGTTCTTTAAATACTGAAAAAGAAATGTAATTGGATGCTAAATCTCAATCACACTCCACTGTGATGTGGATAGCATGCCACCCACTAACCAATAAAACACACCAAATTAAAAGGTTATTGCATCTGTATTCTACTAAATATTAAATTATTAAATTCAAGCTCAATAAATAGGTATTTAGTAAAATTTAATCTTTTTCTCTCTGGAAAGTTCAGTTTAGACTTTCTTTTACAAAATTATTAAAATTTAAATTCAAGCTCTTAAAATAAGAAAATAATAAATTGTTTGCCAATGAGACTTTTTCTTTAAATTCAAACTTTTTCCTAATTATGAAATTTCTTGTGTTCATATTTAACTTCGTCATGGACTCCGCGATTACTTGTTATGTTTGGGCCTAACGCGGTGTTTCCGCGGGAAGAATAGTTGAATTCCACGGATTAGTATTATTATAATTTTGTTGCTATTTACAAAGAAGTTTCTTATCTTTCTATTTGGAGGAATAGATTATAGAATAGATGGAGAGAAATAGGAATATTATATATGAAACAAAAGAAAAGAGAAAGGACGAGTAGAGTAGTAGGATCATATTCCAACCCCTTTTCTAGGCCATTCTGAACTTTCTTCTTCCTTGGTAGCTAAGATTTTGGAAATTCAATCTTAGCTCCAAAACTCAAATTGGCTTTCTCAAATCATAGACTAATTTGAGATAAAGTTTGTCATAATTCTTAACATATTCATATGAAAGAAAAAAATATGATATATTTTAGACTAAATTACTTTCCCTTATAATGAAATATATTTTAATTATAAGACATTTTCATTTATTATAAAAATATATACAGATTATTTTTTTTATAACATAACCTAATTTTTAATTTAAATTTAGTTAAATCATATATATATCTTAAATATCCATTAAGAATATTTAAATTTACCTATTATTAATTATTAAAAGCTTTTAAAAATTATTCAATGTGTTAGAACTTTTAAATTTGTCTATTATTTATTATAAAAATTTTTAAAAAAATTATTCCATGCATTTTTATTTTTTTCTATACATCAATATTATTAAGAGAGAATGAATAAATGAATAATTTAAGTTTCACAAGCTTCTTTTTACAAATGATATTTTAGACATATAAATAATTTAATTAAGGTTAAACTTAAAATTCAATTAAGTTGTAATATTTTTTTAATTTTTATGAGATATCTGTGTATATTTTTATAATAATAAAATGGAGGACCATATAATTAAGACATATCTCAAGAAATAATTTACTCTATATTTTATCATGTTTTTAAAATTTTGTAACTTAGTGTCTTATGAAATTTAGTATTATCTTCTAATATTATTTTTTTAAAAATATTATAACAATCATTTAGACTATATATTTTTATACTAAATGCCTATTTATTGTGATAAGAGATTTTCAGGTTAAATGAAATATATCAATAATATGGTGTGCAAACATGTTTTTGTTTATTAATACCAGGCTAATAAACGTAAACAAATTGAAAACAATTTAATAATAGTTCGAGGATATCCTAAAAAAAAAAAATTTAAGAATTGAAGGTAAAACTAAAACAAGAGAACTCCAAGGCTTGAGATAGTATATGATTAAATCAAATTAATTAAATTGTAAAAATAAAAATGTTGTAAGGAAAAAAAATATTTAGATAAAATAGTATATCTTGATTATCTTTCAGTAAATGAACACTTTTTTTTCGTAACTTTAAATCTGCTTTATCTTTTTATTCAAGAGGCGGCCATATTAGAATCTTTGCAAGCCTTACATTGGAAGGGTGTTCTTTTAGATTCCCTGCCCTCTCCTGTTATTGTGTTAATAAATAATAACACAAAAGGATGTTCTTTCTTTTGTATTATGGAGATGTATTATAGTTATGTGTTCAAGAATAGATCTTAATACATGAATTGTAATTTGGAGATGTATTATCCCTTCTTCTTTTTTTGCCTTAAAAGCGAAGCTTATGTTTTTTAAGGTTGATTCAGCTTACATAGAATTATCAATTAATTAGTACCATCAGGATTGGACCCAAGTGTTAGAAATTAGATGTAACTGCTTAAAAATATATTATTATATATTTACGTACATATAATATTATTATTCCCTTTAAAATTTTTATATAACTTTCTTTATTTTACAAATACATTACCTTATTATTTTTTCTAATTCCTTCCTTAACTAGGATCCTATTATATTAGCTCCAGAGACAAATTTAGTATCAATACATTGATTACTTTTATGTATCCTGAATCCATAAATGACATGGTATGTTGAGTGGAAAAAAAATGATTGGTTTTTATGTTTCCTGAAATAAACACAATTTCTTTTTTCTTTTTTTCTAAGGAAACTAAATAAAATAAATAGCTTGTCCAAAATGTTAAATTTTACGGCTAGTTTACAAAATAAACATCATTGAGAACCCTGGATCTGTATCCTTTAATCCTGTTCTTTCACTTTTGTGAATTATTCAATTTAAAGAAACCAAAAACCTAAATCGTGCTAATGAAGTCGACATGACCGTTGGTTATTTTATCTAAAACGTTCTTTAGTTCTTTTCCCAAGAAACATGGACCTGCTTTCTCTATCTTCAAAGTCTTCAACATGTGGTAAAAAATTAAAAACACTAAACCTAAACCCAATTTACCAAGCTAAATTTCTTCTAACTTTACAGCTCTAGAATTTTGTGAAGTCAAGCCTACTTTTATGCAATCTAGCTTTGCCTTTATTAACTGACAATATAGTTGGTGAACAATATAGAATACAATTCCATATTAGTATCCTGGGGCTAAGTTTCCATGATCTGGTAGCTTTCCTTGTCCTCCAATTTAACCAGAGGCAGAGCATTTATACATAATGAGGCAAAGAAGAGCAAATGTGTAAGGAAATATAAGCACGCGCAGTGTTTCAATGAAGAAACTAGCGAAACTAACATTGCTGACTTAATGATTTGAGTAGGAGAGACTTCAACCATTGAACTTTATGATTTTGCTTCAACAAAATGAGAAACCCATTTAGTCCCACTCTTCAAGCATCTCTGTGGTTTGGAAAATAACCACCTAATAAGAGCATACTTGGAGAACTAGACATGAACAATAACAGTGGTAATGTGATACTCTATAAAATCCTTGTAACTTGTTGCCATACTTCCTGCAAGTAGAAGCTAGACAACTTGAAGATGGCAATGTCAGGGTTGGCTTTTGCTGACTTGATCTTCATATTGGCAACCATGGCATCCATGGCTTCAGCTGCTATGCCCGTCACCTTTGTCTTTGGTGACTCCTTGACAGATGTTGGAAATAATAATTATCTGCAGTATACTCTGGCGAAGTCTAACTATCCATGGTATGGGATTGACTATAGTGGTGGCCAGGCTACTGGAAGATTCACTAACGGGAGGACTATTGGTGATATCATATGTATCTCCTTATTCTTCTTCTCTCTCTCTTTTCGAATTGGATTGAAAGTATTAGGCTATTAGCATGACTTTTAATGATAGTAACTTGTACGGCATTTTGCAGCTGCAAAGCTTGGAATCCCATCGCCACCAGCTTATTTGTCCTTGTCTCAAAATGATGATGCTTTGCTTAAAGGGGTAAACTATGCATCTGGCGGGGCTGGGATTCTTAATGATACAGGACTCTATTTCGTAAGCTGAACATCTTCAAACCTTTAATAATGAAATATAGAGGTTACAGCTTACTGCTCTCTTATCTAAAAGACTGTTTGTCTGTCTTGTACCTTTTAGATTCAGAGGCTATCCTTTGACGATCAGATAGACAACTTCAAGAAAACCAAAGAAACAATCAAGGCAAAAATAGGCGAGGAGGCGGCCAACAAGCTTTGCAGTGAGGCCATGTACTTCATTGGGATTGGTATATATATCCGATTCACAAAATATTCTATTTTGCACTACTGTTCAGAATGTATAAAACATATCAATTCCCCAATGCAGACTATATCGATTAATTGCATTTTTGCAGGGAGCAATGACTACGTGAACAATTTCTTGCAGCCCTTTTTGGCAGATGGTCAGCAGTACACCTATGATGAGTTCGTTGAGCTCTTAATCTCCACTTTAGATCAACAACTAACGGTAAAAATCATTGCAGAATATTTCCCAATTTCAGTTTGCAAGAACTTAGCAAACTCCAATCATCTAATGTAACCATTCCTACATTTCAAAATCATTCTGAGTTTATCTGATTACACCAGAGACTTTATCAGCTGGGAGCACGAAAAATGGTCTTCCATGGACTTGGTCCACTCGGCTGCATTCCTTCTCAGAGGGTGAAATCCAAACGAGGCCAATGCTTGAAGCGAGTCAATGAATGGATCATGGAATTTAACTCCAAAGTACAGAAGCTAATCCACACACTGAACAATCGCCTTCCAAATGCAAAGCTGATCTTTGCAGATACCTACCCTTTAGTTCTGGATTTGATCAATAATCCTAGTACATATGGTAATTCAGCTCCTGCTTTTGTTAATTGTATCTTCTTTTCCCCTTTGGTTATATGTAATGGCTCTCAATGGCATAGCCTGCTAACACCATTATCACTGCTTGGTGTTATTTCTCCTTATGCAGAAGTGTGATTTACCAATAACTATTTTTGCTTCCCCTGTTACAGGTTTTAAAGTTTCCAATACTTCGTGTTGCAATGTAGATACAACTATAGGTGGGTTATGCTTGCCAAACTCAAAGGTATGCAGCAACCGGAATGAGTACGTGTTTTGGGATGCCTTTCACCCTTCAGATGCAGCAAATGCTGTGCTTGCAGAAAAATTTTTCTCTGGTCTTTTCTCATATGCTCCTTCGGCAGCACCGGGGCCTGCACACTAAGTTTGCCTAAATTGAGTAGTCGGTAATACCAAGAAACAGATTGAGATACCCATAAAGTTCCATTATCCTCATCGGAGTGATCATGTAACCAAATAAAATCGTATACTGTAACTGATATACTTTAATTAGCAAATTGCAAGTCTTCAATGCAACAATAATGTTAGTTGTATACATAATTGCATATAAAATCGCTCACATAATTCCTTCTCTTACTGATTATGAGATGCTTTTCTTTGATTTGTCTTGATTATTGAGCACTATCACTCAAACCAATAATTCAATGAACCCTTGCCAAATTAACACCAAATAATTCAGTAGCTCTGCTTTCTATGGATCAACATAAATTAAAATTTTAGGAATTAAAAATAGTGGTGATTTGCCCTCAATTTAACGGCCATGGTTTTCCACATGAGAGAACATGAGATGGGTAGCCTCTTCCATTGAAGCCGACCCGCTTCAAGTGCTTGAGAAAGATGCTTTAAGCCTCATCCAGCCACTCTTCGGTGTGGTTAAAGCAAAACAACCATCATCGAGCTGCCCACAAAGATTCACGTACTTAAGAGCAAGGTGAACACACACACCAAAATATTTGCAGAAAAAAATACACAATGCTTGCAACTCAGAATTCATAGAAGTTGAGAACTTTGCAATGGATTCTTTGAATTTCACGATTAATAATCAGAGCCCAGAAGGCGAAAAGGCAAAGAAACAATGTTTGGGAAGTGAAAAATGGTGAACGAGCGAGAAATAGCGAGAATCCATTCTTAATGGGACTCTGATAATCCAGAAGCTCCTGTTGATATTGCATCTTTTCGTATTCCGTATGCTATGGTTGGAGAAATGGAGAATCCTAATGGACGTGTTCTTGGTGAGATAGAGAAACAGAAATTAGTAAAAGGTAAAATTGGATCAAATAGAAGATGAAGGGAGGAAAGAGGACGCTTGGATGTGATAGATCAGGAATTTGGGGAAGAAGGTAGGGTTTGGGTTAAGCAGAGACGCATAGCGTATCAGGGTTGAGGTTGATTTACATTGAACACCCACGATTTTCTCTCCAATCACGAATTAGTTTGAAACTGATTCCCCAAATGGTGAAAATTAATTTGGATTTAGATAGCATTCTATCACCAACAAAAAAAAAAAATAAAACAAAATGCAAAAGTATTTGAATTCAAGGTGTATATCCAAAATTTATCCTCTATTATTTGGATTCAATTTTTTTGTTTGAATTCAATTGAATAGTTTGATGCTAGTTTTGTCTCTCTCGAAGGAATGGACAGAAACAAACAAATTAAATAGTTTATTGGTATCAATTCAAAACTTACATATATTTTATCCTATGAAAGTTTTAATTTTGTTTTTTTTATATTTATAAAGTTTTAATATTATTTTTTATATTTTAAAAATATGTTATTAATAGTTTTAAAACAAATATTATTAAGTAATTTAACAAAAAAATATTAATTTAATATTTAAGTGATAAACTGAGGTATACGTAAATTACGTAATTAAATAATATTTATTAAATTATGATTGGGTAGACGGTGAATTTAAGAAAAGAGAAAATACAAATTAAGCAAAATGGAAGTTGAAAGATGGTCCGATCTTCCTCCCAACTAAACTTTCTCATTTTATGTCTGTTGGAAGATAATTGATCCACTAAGTCTGCAACTCTTCCCACATCTATATAGCATAAAATTATCTAACAAATATACAAAAATTGCAATATATATCCCCAAATTTGACAGGCAAGGCAAGGCAAGGCAAGGCATGCCAGTTTCCAACTTTCCATGGCCATGGTGTTGAACATAAGCAGTGAGCTTTCGGTCTTCTTTGGGAGTACCATGGCCCTTTCTTACGGTAGACAAGTATAATTTGGTGTATGTGGCATTTAAGGTTTCTTTTTGGTCGAGAATAAGACAGACGGAGAGTGGAAGAGGAAAGGAAAGATAATCTTTCTTTAATTTGAAATAAAATATTTGTGATATAATCGTTTAAATGAACAGACAGGGATAATTTAATAAATATTATCTAATTATATAATTTACGCATGCTGTTAATTTGAGATTTGGATCTAAGTTTTTTTAGTTTGGATCTTTTTTTATGTTTTTTTTAATTTGAATTATTTATTAATGTTTGGACGGTCACGATTAAATACACGTAAAATATGTGTATTTTATCAAATAAATCTTGACCATTTAAAATTAAATGAATGACTAAGGTTGAAAAGATTCAAGCATTTTTTTAGAGAAAATGCATAGATTCGGATCCGTCAATTTGCTACCTAGATGCCATGTCGCTATTTTTCATTAAATTGTTTAATGGTGTTAATTTTGAGGATATTAATGATATATTTTTAAAATGTAAGGAACAATATTCTCATCAACGAAAGAGACATGATTGAAACCTCCAAAAACATAAGAGATAAAATCAATATTTTAACCTATATTTTTAACTTGTCTAATTATTTTTTCAAAAAAGTATCTAATTAAATATTAAAAAATATATGTAAATTCCTTGTAATATTGGAATAATAATTACTAGATAATCTTTGATTTATTATTTTAATTGCTGTTATTTTTTGTTGAGATATTAAGTTATTATAGTCTCACATAAATAGTAATTCTATTAATTAAAAAAAACGATCTTTAACCACTTATCACCATTCATATAATTTAATTTACCATAGCATATTTATTAAATCGCTAAAAACATTTTATAAGACTTGTAAGAATATTATTTATACAAGACTAACATTTTTTATTGTTATTAAACATTTTATTTATAGGTGTCCTCTATGTTTACATAATGATATTTGATATATTATCACCTCACTGTTAGAGCATAACTTATGGCATGTTTGTTTTGTTAAGAAATATAGGGTTTTTATTTATTTATTACTTATTAAGAGTAAAATAGTTTTTTTATAATTTGTTTAGCCTATATATTATTTCTTTGTATTTAAGTTATTCTATTTTATTGTATTTTTAGTATCAATAAAACTTTAGTTTCTCATCTTTTTATTAATTTTAGTATTTTTCTAAATTGTTTAACATATTTGACATTATTAGAGAATATATTTTCTTCTTCTCTTACCAGATGAATAACTTTTTTGTAAGGAAAAGTTATTTTGTATTTGGATACAATAATTAAGAATAATTTTAAAAAAATGGTGGACAATTTTAGATATGAAAATTTCTCTATTATTATTTTTCTCCTTATTAAAAAAAATAATTTTATCTTATCCTTATAAGAAATTTTCTTTATTTTCATTAACTTATCATTTTTCTATAAGTTCGAACAAATAGATATATTTTTATCAAAATATATTATTTTTTTAAAAAAAATAATTTATTATCAGAACAAATCTAAACATATCTTAGAAATCTCCTTACATAATATTAAAAATTTATAATAAAAACTTTTAAAAATTTTTTTATCATATTTATTATAACTTTTATAGTCAATCAATTGAGTAACCAGTTGTTTGTACCATTGCACACATTAATACTAGTGTTTGAATAAAACAGAATAATAAAAAAATTGCCGTACTGGCGACTTGCGATAATTTTGATGTTGTGTAATCAGTAACCAAACACAAGTACAAGCCATTACCACACAGAAGATAAGATTATATATGTCCTTGACATTTTCAGCAATTAACCAGTAGATGATAAAGATAGAAAGAATCATTATTTCTATTTGAAAAGCAATCATCTTTTTGGTAAAATGAACTTAATACCTTAAGCTAACCTTTAAGGTTTTTATTTTATTTTCTTAAGAAATAAAATTTTTTTAAAAATAAAAAATATTTGCTTTAGAGAAATTTTTTTTATTTTTTGATTTTTTTAAAAAAAAAGTCAAAACAAACAGACAATTTTTATAAAAATAACTTATTTTTTTTAAAAAAAATATTTATTCTCAAAATAAAGTTCATACCAAGGTCTAACTTAACAAAATAATGATGATGATATAATTAGAGCATAATTCAATCCAAACCCTTGGTTGGTTTCTTGTACAAAACTGAATGGACCGATTTCACCAATGCTACCAAACCAATATGTAGCACCATCAACCACAAAATTTTTGAGCAAGTAGCAGATGTTGTGACTTATACCCCTTTTACAAAACCACTCCCCATATTACAAATCCTATCACCATTAGAAGGCTTCTAATGCTCAATTCACTGCTCTGGAGATTGCAGGCAGAAGAATCTGAACTTGTGGAATTCATTGATGGTGCTCTGACGTTAGAAAATGTGCCATTCTTGCCAAGACTGCACATATTCCCCCAAATCAATCACTTATAAGCAACACTAATGGCAAAAACAGAGCTCAATGATTACCACATAGATTATGATATGAAGCAAAGAAGCAAATGTCTTACCTTCCTGGAAATATACAGGAACCATGACCTGCAGTGATTCAAAAGAGTCATTAGTAGTCATTAACAGAGCTATCAAAATGCTAAATGTAGTCCAACCCAATATTTATAATCTTATAGAAGCAGTATTTTTACTTGGATCTGTGGTGGAGATTGTAGCCACTCCATTGAAGTTACATGACTCAGGAGACTTCCCCATCTTAAGATAGTAAGTGTCAAAAGCATAATTGGCATGCGCAATAACATTTTCTGGTTCATAGCACGGATGTCCCTGCAGCAATGGAGAACAATCCACCTTGCCAGGTCCACATGCCCAATCTAGTGCAGCCTGCAGCATCTTTGGGTCAGCATTATCCTTTGCAATACAGTAAGTTTGATTAGTGGTATCATTTGCTAGAACTGCTCCTGATCCTGTCAAGTGTAAGATGTAAACAGGTGTTCCATCTGCATCAAACAATCCCCAGTTCTTCTCTGACAACGGCCCAGGCTTCGTGTCCTCGTTGTAGAGCTCATAGATGTAAGTACTAACTGCAATGCCTGGATGTTTGGGAGTTCCAGTTTTGTTCAGCACATGTTTGATCAAATTACTGTTATAAGTGTTAGCATTGTCTGCTGTAGCATCAGGCTCAATAGAATTCCCTTTTGAGGGCCAGCCTGACTCTGTCACTACTACAGGAACGTTAGTGTAGTTTAGAAAAGCCATGGCGAAGTATGCTGCATCAACCACTGCATCAAAGACATTGGAGTAATGGAGAAGACTATTAGAGTCAACAGCCTCTTTGGTTGGAGAGACAGTCTTGAAGAGTGCATAATCTAATGTAATTACACCATTTGACTGCATGTAATCATAGTAAGGGTATACATTGAGCATGAAATAAGAGTTAGTGGATTGCAAGAAATCAAGCATTGGGACCAAAACTGGGTTCAAGGAGCGGTTAAAGAAAGCCTGGGAAGGTGGAAAAGAATCAAGGATAATAGAGGAGGGAAGAGGTGTTGAAACTTTAATTTGGTGATCGAGATTGGCAGCCACGAGGGCGGAATGAATGTACTTTAGCGCATTGATAAGAACTTTGGCTGCATTTGGGAGGGTAGTTAAGACCTCAGAACCAACACAAATGGCTGTGATATTGGTGGCTGGATAATGTGCGACCACATTGTGGGAAACCCAGTTAGCTGCTGTAGAATTTGATTGACCAATTGCTAGGAGCTCTTCATTAGGGACAGACACAACAACTTGAATGCCTGTCTTTGCAAGTGCAATGAGCATAGCTTGGTTAGCATTATACAATCGAACATGTCGAATTTGCTGGGCTTTAAGGAGTGCTGCCACTTGAGTTGGGTGTGGCATATCTAAGAGATCTGTTCCAATGTTCACACCAATAAAAGGTTCTGCAAGGAACAGACATAAAATACCCCTTAAACATGAGTCTCAAACTTTCGAGTCCTTATGGTAAAATAAACCAGCATAAAATAATGCGAGTTTGGAAGCATATTTAGCCATACTTTGTAGAACAACTTGTTTCTTTAATCAATCCAGATTTTTTGATAAAACATAGTATAATGACTGTGTATTCTTGAAAGAAATTCGTAGATTCAAATAGTGAAACCAAAATGGAAAGCTTTATTCAATAATAGCTTCCCCACTGTCAATAGGCCACTACAAGGTGATACACAAACCCAAAGGAGGTTTGGGGAGAAGAAATACAATAAAAGACTGAATAGAAGGACAAACAGGGCCGTCCTACCCGCATTTAATTAATCTGAATTCTACAGGGGGGCTGCATTCAAGAAGATCAACCACCAAAGCCTAGTCCATTTTTTTTTACAATTTAATAATTGACAAAACTGCTAGCATCTCTAATAAATGAAGCAACCTGTAAAGAAAATATACAAGCTCGAAGAGATTGCTGAAGGAAAAAAAAAAAAGGAAACCAAGAAAACACACAAGCAGACTTGAACTCACTTACTGATTACTAACTTAGCCAAAACATGCTCTCACACCTTGCGTCTATGAACATTAAAAGTGTTCTTGGTATGGTGTGAAAATGGAAGGCATGGAACGATGCCCTTGGGCCTATGCCTTGAGACATTGCCGATTTCACTCCTACCAGGGCATACCCTAAATCTCAGTGAGCCCTCTAACAGCAAGGAAGCATTTGAAATCCCTTTCTGGAAAGGGAGGGGGAAACTAATGGCTTGAGAGGAATCCATGCAGTTCAAATAAATAGTTCTTCAGCGAAACTAAACAAAAGGGACATTTAGAACGCAAGAGCTTTTAAAGTTGAAAACTTTGGATCTCTGCATGCATAACTCGACAGAGGAAGTAAAACAGCAAAGAATATTGCTCACCTTCATCAGCTGCAACAACAGAGACTATTAAAAGCAGCAGAAGCAAATGCAAAGCCATAGATGGAGAAAACTCAAAAATGAATGTTTGAGAGGAGGGTAAATGCGAGAAAATAAGACCAAGGAAAGAATGGGAAGAGGAAAGTTGGGCAAAGCTTTGGAAGAATAAATGAGAGATGGGATCACACGTGGAAGGAAGGCTTGTCAGAAAAATCAAAGGGCAAAGGACATAGATGGAGTTTCACTGTAACGAAGCAAGCAAGAGGTAGCCGAAGAGAAAAACAAGGAGTAAGGCAGACACAGACACCTTTTTGCTCTTATGTTATTGAGTTAAATGGTTATTTTTCATATTTGTTTACAGTGTGGTGTAGGACACCACATAGCCGTTACAGCATCAGCTTTCTCTCAGTTGGATAGTTTTGTTCTGTAGCACTGTGTGTAACATGGAATTGTATATTTATGTGTTTTAGGGAAATTTCTAAGCTACCATTCCTATTTTTTTACTTTTTTTTTTTTTAAATTTTTTTACTTTTTAAAAATAATTAAGTATTTTTTATTTTATATATTTTTTTCAAAATTTTTTAAAATATTTTTTTATTTTTTTTTGAATTTTTTTTTACATCTCTATTACTATTCATTCATAATTTTTTTACTATTCATTTGTAATTTAAAAAATTTTATAAAAAATATAAAAACATATTAAAAATTTTAAAAAAAATTTATGATATAAAACTTAATTTATTAATTTTAAAAAATAAAATAAAAATTTTAAAAAATCAAACGAATTATAAAAAAAAAAATTTTAAATACCCTACCGCCCACTTGTGTGGGCGGTAGGGTAGTTCTACCCGTGTTTTAGACGAGAAGTTAAAATGTGGGCCCTCCTTCTAAACAAACAAACAAGGCGCGGCGCTAGGAGTGGGGACACCATCCTTGAAGACGCCAAAAAGGTCCACTAAGCGTCAACGGTCCAAATTTACCCGCCTCATTTAGTACTTTTTCTTTAAACATAACAATACAAAATTATTATAAGAATTATTCTATATATTAATTTTATGATATATATATATATATAAATAAAATATAAAACAAATTAAGATTAATTATTTTAATTTAATCATATATTATATACAAATTCCTTGGGATAAAAATTATTTAATAAATCTGAGAGAAATTGAATGCGTTAGTGTTTCACAAGAAAACAAGGAACTTTGAATATTCTTAAAACAATGTAGACTCACTTTTACGATTTTGAGAGATATAACTTTGACGGATATTTTATAAATTTATTATATATATGATTGTATTAATCTTCAAATAAATCATAAATCAATTTTGTAAAACAGTAAAAGGATGACAATGTGAGGATACTATTACTCTGTTATTTCTTTGTCACTTTGTACCACATGCAACCTAAGCTTAATGGGACCCTTTTAGTGTTTTACAATATTAAATTATCCCATCATCTTAAATGCTCTCTATTTTAAGATTATAACCACAACTAGCCGCTCTTATGGCGCTTGATCTGTCTCGCGTCAAGAAAAAACCACAAGAGGCATCCTTTTTTGTTAGAAAGGCTAATTTTATATCAGCTAAAAATTCTAATTTGTGGATTTTCTCAAAATTTTTACACACGAAAAATTTGTGCAAAATTCTCATAAAAGTTACGCCTATTTCTCATGGATATTTTGTTGATGGATTGTTGTGCCATTTTCTCGTAGGATGATTTTTTTTATGGATGGCTAATGTTCGTGAGAAGTTATTGTAAAAAAATTCTTTTTAACATTTTTCTTTCAACAATTCTCACACATTTTTAAAAAAAAAAAATTGGACAATTTTGTTTTGAATTTTGTCATGAACACATTCTTTCTCATGGTATCAGTCCGAGACAAGGTTTCGTGAAAAAGTTTGCACGACCATAAATTTGTGAGAAGTTTTACGAGAAGATCGTAAAAATAAATTATTTCTCATATAATATGAAAACGTAAAAAAAAATTCTCACGGTATCAATTCTTATGAGAAACTTTGATTTTCCTTGTTTTTCACATGCTGAAATATATGAGAACGTTGTTTTCTCACAAATTGTTATGAGTTTCTTACATATTTTGTTCACGAGAAATTCTTATTTTCTTGTAATTTTTTGTTTGTTAAAAAGGCTAAATTTATATCAGTTGAAATTTCCAAGTTGTGGATTTTTCTACCGTCATAGAGTGATTCTAAGGATTCTAAAGCATAAATTTAAAAAAAAAAATGCTATTTACATAATTAACAATATTTATAACTAATAATTATTATAAACATATGCATCTAAGTTCATTTAATTCTATTATAAATATTTATAACATTATATAATAGCTTGTAAAGTTTTGCATTAATCACTCAAAACACACAAACACACAAGTTTTCTATTAATTTCTGCCTCAAGTTTTGGCTTCAACACTTGTAATTTCAACACCTCAGATCGAAGCCTCTCCAACTGAGAAGCCAGCTAGCTCCACTTTCTCACCCTGCACATTCATTACTCTATATTCAACCATATTGGGAGTTATTTAAAAGAAAAAACAAATTCATAGCATTTACATCTTACTTCGGATTGAATTTCAAGTTTTATTTTATATAAAAATGTATCGAATTTTAGATTTAAATTTCTAATATTCCCACATTTCTCTCTTCTACTTTCCTCTCACACCTCATTTTTTACCACAGTTATATATAAATATAATTGATAAATGATTAATAGATAATAAAATAATATATGTGAGAGAAGTATAAGTGAGAAAAGTATAAAAATATCATTTTTTTATAAATTAACAAACTTTTTTTTTTCTGTGACATGTGAGAGAAGTGTAAAAAAAAAGAGTGTGAGAATATCATTTCTCTACAAATTAACAAACTTCTTCTTTTTTGACAACTCAAAAGATCAAGCAACATTCTAAGTATCTAAATAAACCTTCATGATATGTCCAGTACCTTGGTTAAATTCCCAATGGCTTGAGCTTCAGTTACTTGTATGCTTGCTGAACCACTTAACGTTGCATTTCCTTTTCAGTAAGTTATCTTGTGATTGAACAACATCACATACTTCACAGTTCATTAAAGCCCCAAGGGCTCCTATAAATCCTCCATGGTGCAAAAAAATTGCTTCCATTTTTCCCCGTGACCTAAGAAAAGGAAAACAGATTCTCAAAATAAGCATATTTTCATTCATGGCAGAACAGTGAGGAATATTTGTAGAACTTGGAAGATGAAGAACTGTTTAGAGATGTTTGTGTTCGTATAATATCTGAAAATAACCTCAAAACTTACCTCATGTCAAGTCCATTAGATAGTCCTTCGGTAACTTTAGTATGATTAATAAACGATCCACCAAAAATGATCCTTTTGATTCCCAACTACATTGCGACTAGGTAGGAAATCTTCCATTTCAATACACAAACAATATCATATTAATAAAATTTAGAAATTTTCAAGCTAGAGTAAGAAAGAACTGAAGGTATAGAGGATTTACATGTGTAATATGGGATGTGAAACCAGTCAAGAGGCTTGCTGCAAGATCCTCCACATTGTGCTGTGAAACATTTCCCTTCAAATTAGTTAACTTGCCCAAGCAACTTGCAATGGTTGAAGCTGGAAAATTACACTGTTGGAACAATCATGTAGAATTGATAGTCAAATATGTGAACAAGTTCACGAAGATGAATTAGAACAGTAGATTCGTAATTGCTATATCTATTACGTTGGGGGAACCAGTTTCTCCATAAATATCAGCAACTGTAAAGTCTAGAGTACTACTATCTCCTCGCTGACTCAACTCCAGAAATTCATCATATCTAAAACATAAATCGAATATAAACTTACGGGAAAATGGAATAAAATTCTCAATGAAAATACTTTAAAATTATTTAAAAGAACAAAACCTTTTACACTTAGTCAATAGCCTTGCGATGCCAAGCATTGTACTGGCGCCAATAGTTGATCCAGTAAAATGAACAGCCTTTCCTTCTCCAGTTACCTGCATGCTAGGATCACATCAATATATATCTGGTTTGAAGTAAATGCAAAATAATATATAGGGAAGAATCTGCACCTTGAACCAAGTGACTCCGGAACCAATATTGACAAGAAGGTAAGGAAACAAGTCAGCAGGATCTATATGTACAAATTCTCTTCTCCCCTCTTTGTATGCAAAAGCCTCTTGATGAACGTTCTGTTTGAGAAGTTTGAATATAAGTTTTGAGTCTACAAATGAATGAGCTAGTTGACGAAAACTAGTAACCAAAAGAAGCACATTATGGACTCCAGAACATACCTTCAATAAAAAATTCGCACCTGCTGCAATTCCATCAAATTCATCAACCTTATGAACTGAGAAACCAAGTCTGTTCTTGAACAGATCTTCATATTTATGAGCCCCTCCTCCTGTGGCCTGCATCACAATTGATGACTACAATTTATATATCAAATCCCAATAACAAATGCAAAGATGTTTTAGTCACAGTCATATATTTACTACAATGATTTCCCAATATTCATCAAAATCTATAAAGGCTTCAATCTTAGAAGAACACGCGGTAAACAGTAGTCGTGAGTATTTTTGCACAAGTACATTGCATTCCCCTTGGCCAAAATGTATATGAACCTGTCCATTCAGAGCAACAACTTTTAATATAAGACTACAGAGCTGTTTATGCATATGGATAGTATAAACTAGATCTCTTGATCATATAGACACAAACATGAGCTTGTTTCATATCTATTAGATCCATTTATGCTTCAACCACCTTTAATATAGGGCATGAGGAATTCCAGTATTCAGTTGTATTAATCTATGCAATAAGAACTCTATATATATATATATTATGATAGTTATCAGTAAAATAAGCATGTACCTCTATGCAGCTGATTTTGGCCAATAAAATCTAAACATTGATCAATATCTTTATTTTTAAAATTTACAAACTTCAGTACAGCACCCTGAAAAGTCTGACAACTAGTTTCTCCAGTTTCAATGTCTTGGCTGCTCCTCACATTCATGCAACTCCTCCTATTAGTCAACAAGTACACCACTTTTATCAGAGTTCCTGCAAGCATTCCATCATTAGGTGGAATTAGCATGAATCCACACTACAATTTTAAGAAATGTAAAGCAATTTTCCTGCAACTTAAACAGCATAAAACAGGGGTTTGATGATTCCTGAGTTAACTTCCTTTTCACTTTTTCATCTCAAATCCATTTCCAACTAGTGCTTAATTAGATCTTGCATTCAAAATAATTAGATCTAGCTAGTAAAATTCTTAAGGGTTGATTCTTCAAGTGCTTTTTAATTAGATCTTTCATTTGAAATAAATTGAAACCATAAAGGCATCATGCATGCATTCATTTTCAGTCTATTAAAATATTTCTGAATCATTCTTCAATTTATCACTGGTTCATGTCCTTTATGGATAGAGCCTGCAGAATTTGTACCAGGCCTTACATCTAGTGATGGTGGAAGGGAATATTGCTCTTGATTGTGTATCATCAGAACATATTCATTATAGTTTATGTTGGAATCAATTAACTGAAGATACAAACAAATCGAAGTCAAATAAAAAAAAAATCACCTCCAATGTCAAGTGATAAAAGTGAAAGATTACTCGTCTGGTTTGGAAGGAAGATTGGAGCATTAAAGTCTTCAGTCACTTCAGATAGCATTTTAATTACCTGGTACGCCCACCCAAAATAAAATAATAATAAGACAGTTATCATCCATTTTATAATTAATAGAGATAATTTCATTAAGGTGATTCCTAAGATACTATAATTTATATGGGTGCCTTATGAGATTTATTTTCCTCTTTGGTGCTTCAAATAATTTCATAACTGTACATCAAAATGATACAGGAGAAAAAAACAGAATTGAGAATTTAGAGGTACTAAAAAACAATTTACTTTCTAGAATATTTACTTTGAAAAAGAAAAGTAGGGACCAAACTAATGTTAAAATATGAATCACCGAAGTTAGCACTGCAAAGTCTTTCACTAAATTAGGTCAACCTTTATTTCAAGTTGTTGTGTAGAGAATGTCAACCTAGATAGAATTGAAAGGCAATAGCTGATGATCTATTATTATGTATTTTTAAGTAATCTAGCTTGGCTACGGATTCATAAATATTTTAATGAAAACTTGCTGCCATTATTGGTAGTTTATTATGCTTTTAAAGTTAAAATAGGAAAATCCTTGCCAGAACAGTTGAGATATATGTTAATGAATTGTAACATCAGATAAATCCTCAATAAGCAGCTTGATCATGCCCTCAAAGTTCCACGTGGTAGATTAAAAACCAATACACTGCATTCAAACTTAACTAAGCCACTTAAGAATTAGGATATGAGTAACATAATATACAGCTGAAGTTCTTTCATTAATATAAAGCCACAGATAATTATGAGAATTAAAGTAACTGAAGCAATACAGTTCAAGGTAGAAAAGTTTATTTAAACTCAATTTCATACCTTCTGTTGAAATGGCAACTCTTAGCAGTTGTTGCTTGAAATTAAATGGAAATGGTAGAAGATATAACATCTATAAATAGACGAAACCTACAAATGACTAACTATTGTCACAAGATTCTCTACTTACCTCAAACCAAGATTCTGCTGAGCTAAAAGGCAAGAATCTTGGAATATACCCTCAACAGGGGTTCTAGTAGTGGAGGTGAGCATGTGATGTGGCACATTGTCACAAGTTCAAATCCTAACTTTACTAATTTGTTAGAATTGGGCTTAGGCAACAAGGAATTTCCTAATGAATTCTCTAATTCTGACGTGGATGATTTGTCTTTGACAAAACTAGAGAGATAGATTAATTAAGGTGTGTGCAAGTTGGCCCGAACACCATCTTTAAAGATTCTTTGATGCAGACTGAGTAGCTTGGGTTTCAGGGAAGAATATCTGTATGATAAAAGGAAGCCTTAGTCATACTGCACTGTTAATGGTTTATCTAGCTTTAGTGTTATGTCTCTACTGCAGTGTCGTTTCTTTATGTATGTCATTTGCGGTATTATTTTCATTTGCTGTTATAACTTGCTGTTGCTTTATTTGGCTGTCGTTTTGTAATGCTTTGATGCTGCGTTTTGGGCGGTTTGGTTTTCACTTTAGGTTTGGTATTATTTACCCCAAAGACAGCCCTCTTTAAGGTTTTGGGGTTTTTTTTTATGAATAATATTCTGAAGTTACAGAACGGAAGAGCGTTTTCTTCCTTGCTCCTATTTTCTTAGAATGGCTTTTTCTAGGATTTTAGTAGATTGTTGAAGGGTTGTGCTGCAGATTCAGCTTCACCCCAAGTCAGATTGCATTGTGTTTACTTGTTCCTCTTTGTTTCCATTTCACGCTGCATCATTCTTTCTTCTAGAACAAGTTTTGATTACTGAAGATTCTTTGCTACCATTCTGTTTATGTGTGCATTCTCAAATATAAAGCAGATGAACAAGGAATTGTCTCGAATGTATTGGATTACACTGCCATAAAATCAATGAGTAAATAAGACAACTACGATTCACATGCAAAAGGGATCTTTTAGCCAGCCAGTCTACTGAGAGTAGTCGAGTAGATAACCATTAGAGGATATAACCTGAACCTAGAAGAATCTTGTGATATAAATGAATCCAAAATTGAACCAGACACGTAGGTGGAATTTACCAAGGATCTTTCTTCTATTACAAATAAATTTAAAAGAAAACTCATGAGCTAGGATAACCAATGCATGGTTCTTAGTTTTAAACTATCCTTAATCTATGGTTAAAGAAAATTTTGAAAACGTAAATTACACTGAACTTTTACTTGTTAAAATTACTCTGAACTCTTGAGATTGACCAAATACATTGACCTCCCCTCTTGTCTTTATATTTGTAACTTTGGTTTTGGGTACAAATGAAATTTCTTATAAAATAGGACAATTCACATTACATAACTTAAGAGAACTTTGATCGTTAGTCTAGTACAAAATACTCAGGAACAAACTTAGGTTAGTTGAATTAAGGGTAATTGTTCTCTAAATTTTTTTTTCATATGTGTATATATATATATATATATATATATATATATATATATATGTACATATGATACTTTCTAAAATTTTTACACTATCCCTTTTATTTTTTTTAAGTGCATATTATTTTTTCTCACTGAAAAAAATAAGTCATGGAGGTTGGTGAACAAATGGAGCCCATGGTCGGCCTTATTAGGCCTATACTCCGGCAATATTTCGAACATACGCAAGCCCAATTGAAAATGGAATCAGTTGTGTTTAATAAATTACAAAATCACTGTCACAGTCTCACTAGGGCTATAAGAGAAATTGAAATTCTGTATTTTAGAAAAGGGGGGGACTAAGCTACAGTCCCCCCCCCAAATTTTTATTTTTATTTATTTTTGGTTTATATTATTTATTAGTTTTTTATTTATAATAATTTTTTTGAAAATTTTGAAAATATTTTATATTTTATTAATTTTTTTTACTTTTTCTTTAAAATATTTATTTTTTTTAAATGTGTGATTCTTTTTAAATTTTTTTAATTGTTTTTAATTGTTTTAATTTTTCTAAAATTTATTATTAGTTTATTATTATTAAAAATTTTAAAATTTTAAAAAAATAAAATCTATTTTTTAAAAAAATTTTAAAATTATTTTACATGGGACTGTAGAGTAGTAACTTCTTTTAAAAAATTATATTTCACGTTATATATATGGGTAATAGTGGAACGGTAACATAGCTTATGGGTTGATATTTTATTTTTTTGGTTTTTTATTTCAATTTTTTTTAATATTAATTAATTATTGTCTATATCATATAATATTTTAGAAAATCTTAGAAATATTTAGAAATATTTTTTAAATTTTTTTATATTATTTATTTATAATTTTTTAATATTATTCATTCATAAGTAAAAAAAATTCTAAAAACATTTTAAAAATAATTCAAAAAATTTTAAAAAAATACATGACATAAAAAATAATTAATTAATATCAAAAAATAAAAAAAAATTAAGACAAAAAAAAAGAGATAGAAGATGGAAGATGAATAATATATATTACTGTCACTATACAGTGAGGTAAGATAGCACTCTCCAATACATATATATATAATTATTATTATTATATTTTGTTTAAAAGCTTTTAAATAATTTTCTTAACTGATCTAATGATAGTTAAGATGATAGTTATTACACATTTGAATTCTAGTCACTAGATCTTGATGGAAAATCCAAATAACAATTATTAATAAACTGATTCTTCCTCTGTCATTATTTTTGTTGCTTTTACTGAGCATCAAATTAAAGCAGCCAAGAGGGAGAAATTGATTTAGACTCTAACTTAACAAGTCTTGAAGATAATTTTTTGACTTCAAGTTTAGGTATGTTGTCATTAAATTATTGTGATGATTACATGTTCTAAAATCTAAATTACCGTGTTTCAAATATCTTATACAATATTTTAGGAAATTTTATTTTTTATTATTTTAAAGTATTTTTTAATTTATTTAAGACTAAATTTTATAAAATTATTTTAAAATTCAATACATGTAAAAAGCGTTTTAATAAAATCATATTTAAAACAAATAAATAAACCATTGGCTTTACCACCCACTCATTACATAGTATTGTTTTCAAAGCTCGTTGCAATGATTACTTTTACGCTGATTCATCCAAACGTGGAAGTTTCTCGAATTTAATGTAAAATTCTTGTATCCACCACTTTCTTCTCCGAAAGTGCTTCTCCTAACATCAATCCATTGAAAGAGAAGTAAGTCAGATGACGTTATAGTGACATTATCCATGGTAATTCTGATCTATTTCTTGCATCATATCAACTTGAGTATTTACTCTATTTCATACATAAAGCAGCAACAAATGCAAAAGCAAACAGCAGTAAACTACTTCCTATGGGTCAATATTAAAAGGGAAGGAGAATTTTACTCAAGAGAAAAAGTTCTATACCCAGCCAGTAATTTCCAAGTTAACATGTTATAGTAAATTCTTTGCTTTTTAGTCACCTTTTGGCAACAGAAACAACCAATATAGTCTTCCTGGAAAGTCACTTTGCTTTTTGCCAACTCATTCAAACTGTTCACTGATGTGTTGAAAATTCATTGAAGCAACTGCCTTGCAAATATAATTGATCATATCAAAAAAGACTAAGTGGTTATGTGCCTTAATGCTACTCACACATGTATTTGTTAAATTGGACCAGCTCATAAATGGGTACCCTCCAAAACATAATGTCTTTCTCTCTCATATTCTAATGCTCACCCATGCCCAAAAATGGCACACCTTGGCACGTCTCAGGAACAATGTAGAAGCATAGTGTGGCTGCAGAAGATAAGGTTCGTATAAAAATGGATGGATGGCATTGCCAATTTGCCATGAAGAGAATCAAATTTTAAATATACCCAAAAAAAAATAATGTCCATCATCAGATAAAGTTATGGATATATATAAAAATTTGGGAAAGTTGCTGCTGAAAAATGATGATATTCTAACTTCTTTTCGTGGGTTCTAAACAAATGCCCTCTTAAAATTGCTAGCCAGTTAAAGTTTCAGCTTTTGAACCCCATCACCAGCTCCAACCTTCAAGTATTCCACAGATTCATAAATATAAATCATTCACATATACGCATTCTATTGTAGAGGGTGTGGACTGTGGACCAAAGAATTCCATCTAAAAACAAGGAGAGTAAATTACTAGGACAAGTATATTATTGCGTCAAGCTAGTATCTTGCTTAAGTCATTCTAGTGGGAAAAGTTGAAGGGTATCAGAGTACTATGTTAAATTTGCGAACTCTCTTGAACTGTGTGAATGACTAAAGCATAACAGTTAATGTGCCATGTGCTGAATTAGTACTTGTCAGATCTGAACTGTAATAATAAAGAACATGTTATGCATGAAAAAGAACAAGAAAAAAAAAATACCATACTACATTTTGAGCTTGGAAAGGAGCAGAGATACTAGTGAAGAAGATGCACTCATTGGAGCATTGATTCAATTGAATTATAATGAAATGCCAGGTAGATAGTGTATACCTTGTAAGTTCGAAGCCCCTTTTCATCAAACACTTTGGAAGCATTAGAGCCACATAGGGGGCCCAACATCCACTAAATCCTCCACTGGAGTCCATGCGCTTTTGGGTACTGGTTTATTATAGCTTCTTTAGGAGACCAAATCAGCACCACCCCAACCAAGAAGGCCATTTCAGCATTTGCCTTAACCCATTACTCATTTCGGTTGTGCACTTTCTTGCCACATTGCTCCCTTTCTAATCCCATAGAAAGAAAAAGAAAGCAAGAAGCTCAACATAAAGTGAGCCTCCAATAAATATTATCCCGAATCCTCATCCCATCCTCTCAGGAATTTAAACAAACACATTAGCTGCCAACTTCATTCTTCTTCTGGCCCATTTTGTTAAAAAAATTGTATCTGCTTGTTCCTGCATAATAAACAGTGCCAATCATATAAAAGAACGTGTAATTAAGACATTTTTTAAGATATAGAAAAATAATTTACTTTAATAATTAACATATAGCTATAATCCTTCTAATTGGGATGAAAAATTAATTGGGATGCACATAAGGTTATTGTGATTTGTTTTGACAAACAGTCATAGATACAATTATGATTGTAATTATTGATTATGAGAACCAATGAATTTGCTCCGACATAAACTCTCTAACCCTAGAGATTTATGTATAAAATTGACCCTCTAAAATCGACTGCTTTAGAAATATGACAACCAATGAATTTGCTCCGACTTAAACTCTCTAACCCTAATCATTGTCATAAACCATAATTATTCCTGAATTTTGAAACCAATTTTAAATGTAATTAACATAACCTATTTAATTTAAAGTAAAAATAAAAGGGGTGATGATGAGAATGTATGAGGAAGAAGAAAAGAAAAAAGTGACAAAAGCTAGTTATTATACGAAATTAGTTAAATTCAGATTGAATTAGAAAATAAATAAAAATATCTTATTTAGAATTTTAAGTAAATTAATTTTTTTAAAATGTTTTAATTATCAGATCATTTTTTATTATAAAAATATATACAAATATCTTTTTAAAAGTTTAAAAAATATTATAACATAATTCAATTTTAAATTTACCTTAATTAAGTTATTTATAAGTTTAAAATGTCATTTATAAAAAAATAAAAAAAAGTATGAAATTAAAATTATTTATTTATTTTTTATTTTTAGTAATAGTGATGTAGAAGAAGAAATAAAAATATATTAAATAATTTTTTAAAATTTGTTTATTATTAATAACAAATAAAGTTAAAGGTTTAAATTTTAAACACATTAAAATTTTTTAAAATTTTTTTAATTAATAATAAGTAAAATTAAATGTTTTGATCAATTGCATTTCAGGCACATAAATAATTTAATTTAATTTAAATTTAAATTTAATTAAAATTAAATTATAATATATTTTTTAAATATATAATTAAGATATTTTTAAAAAATAATTTATTCTAAATTTTTATTATAAAACCTGAGTTCATGTATAGCATTACAATTGCGTTGACTCCAAATAGACTCAAACAACACAGATTCTGACGATGACACGTAGACAAAGTCATAGTCTAACAGTTAAACACGTAAGCTGTCTGGCACTAAAAAAAGGTCACTATTTCCGCGTATTTCAGTCTACGCGTATGTTGGCGAGTGGAACAAAACTGCTCAGGCGACGACTTTTCCGAGCCCAGCATGCACTGAAGACGTGTTTGTAGCCCCACGCGCCTTACCCCGTGTGCGGTCGATATCGGGAAAGAGAAAACTCACGTCACCATAATGGAAGTCTTAATTATTAGAGTAACGGAAGTCTTAAGTTATCGCCCATTTTAGAGGGTAGCTTAAATTTATTTTTTTAATGTTTTAATTTTTGATAATAATTAATTATTTTTTATGTTATATTTTTTAATTTTTTAATTATAAAAATTAAAATTTTAAAAAATAATAAATAAAATAAATTTTTAAAAAATATATATGACATAAAAAAATATTTAATTAATACTAGAAAATAAAAAAATATATAACATAAACAAATTTTTAAAAAATATATTACATAGAAAATATTATTTAATATTAAAAAAATTTAAACAAAAAATAAAAGAGAGATTAAAAACATTAAAATTATGCTACTGCTCTACCGACCCAAGTTGAAAGGATTTGTTTACATAATATATTTTGTTTCCACCTATAATTTTTTTTATATTAATTAATTATCTTTTATCTCATATATATATATTTTAAATTTTTTTAAAAAAAATAAATTCAAGTAAAATGATGAATGAACAATATAAAAAATTAAAGAAATTTTAAAAAATATATGATTTAAAAAATAATTATTTAATACTAAAAAGGAAAAAAAATAGAATAAAAATAAGTGAAGATAAAAACATGCATCACCCAAATTGAAAAGTAAGCACTGGGGCAGGAGGGAGAGAATAATATATTGCTTATTGAAATATAAATTTTTACTTGAAATTCTTCTTTTTTTTTAAATAATTATCCTCAAAATTTTCTATATTTTTTAATTATATATTAAGAAAATAAAACCAGACTTCGAAGTACAAAAAATAGTTAAAACTTAAAACCACATCGATTGACCTTTTCGGTACACTTGTCTAACCAAATTTTATTCTATAATTGTATTTGTGTTTCTTTAAAAATAAAATATGTAAAATAATATGTAATCGTGTTTATTTTGATGCTTTGTTAAAGTAGTGGTAATTTCGATCCCGGCTCATTGGGCTAATCGAATCAAGCCTTATTTAAATAAGGTTTGGATTACATATTCAAGTTTAAAGATCGTGCTTAAATAAAATTTAGACATGTTTTAAAAGCAGGACCCAACTTGATATTTAAAATTTAAAATAAATTCAGCCTCACTATATATATTTATAAATAAATAATAAAATTTCTTCTTGCAATTTCAAATTTTAAGTTATTGAATGCTGTATAAATTTGATTTTCATTCTTTGTAATTTCAAGTTATTAATTTATTTAATTTTTTAAAAAATTACTATATTAAACTGGGCCGAACTAAGCTGAGCTCAATTTTTAAATTTAAAAGCAAGATTGAGCTTAAACTCAAAATTTACATTCAAAATAGAGTCAGGGCTAAGCCTAATGACTAATCCAAAATTTTTAATTGTGGGTAAGAAGCAAAATTTGGCTCCTATGGGAAGAGCTTTCAAATTCTTACAAGGACAAAATTAAAAAAGAGAAGGAATTTATATTTAAGAACAACCCCATTATTCCTACCACACTCTAAATTCGTCACTGACTAGACTTGAGTCTACATAATATACGTTATTATAAGGATAAAGCTTAATTCGGGATCGGCCATGAACAACCTTAAAATATGAAAAGATGATAAATTAAAGAAGAAAAAAGTCTTATTTTACTTTATTTAAAAATGAAGTCTTTAAAAAAATAATAAAGATGCAGGCAAGAATGAAGGAGAGTGATTAGGAAGTGTGAATTTTGTGAATTCGATGAATGAAGTTGGAATTGGGATAAAGTTGTGTGTCGGTATTTGAGACTTGCACTTGTCGTCTTAATCGGAAGGAGATGTGGATTGAGAATGATGGGCACGATCACCCCTCATAAGTGGGTACATATGTCCCCTATTTGTTACAGTGGATAATGCCACCCATTCTTCTATTCTTGCCTTTTTCTTTGATTTCAAATGTCAATTCTCCATCCAATTGTACCCAAACCAACGTGCTTAATACAATTTTCTTTATTCAATTTTTTAATGTTAATTAAATTTTCACTTAACCTTTTAATTTTGAAATTAATTTTAGTATTGCTAAACTAGTCACATCACAATGAAAAAATTAAGTTGGATTGAAGCAAGTTCAAGTATTGAGATTTGGTATGAGGTTGAGATCGAGATTGAGACCGAGTTTGAGAGCCAAGGTTAGGCCTCCATTTAGGGTTTTAGTGAGATACCTTTAAAAATATATTTTTTTAGTCAAATATCTCATCTAAATACAACGTAAGAAACTAATTCCCTACATATACCAAACACAATTTTAATTACTAATTGTCGAGGAATTAATGCCTAGGTTTAGGTTGCTCGGCTGATTTATTCCATGTACTAAATTAAAAACCTCTATACATACCACACACCACCCAAGAAGTTATTATAATTTTTTAAATAAGATTAAACATGATAATGCAAGGGGAATATTGTAAATTTTAGTTTATATAAAAATTTTTAAAATTTAAACTTAACCTTTTAAAATTTGCCGACAAGCAAACTCATCACCCAAATTGACTTATAATCAAATATAATGTCACGACCCAATCTTGGGCACGTGATCGGCATAGGAAACCACCATTATGACGGCATCCTACAAGCCTTCAGCTGTACACATGCTTTAATAATGACAATACAACACTAATGCAAGAACTTTGCTGACCCCAAATCATGCACATTCTAATCTAACTATCTCAAACCTTAGCTGTTGCTCCATTCATCTTCCAAGAAAAAAAAAAGCTGCAGTATACTCTGGAGAAAAATAAGAGAGGGGTGAGTCATAGACTTAGTGAGATGGAAATCTCTACCCGATGGTACAAGTTTAAAAATATAAATATCACATACTTAGTTATATTTGTACAAATAAGCGAATATGATGATATATTGAATTCATGTAAAGAGATTGAAGTCCATACATTTGACCAAACAAAAATCAAGCTAGAACTATCAGAGGAGTTAAATTCCATTTCAAGTCAATATCAAACTTTGTCCAGAACATAAATCACATTATGAATCATTCAGTAAGTCAGATTTGACAAGACAAAATATTTATAAAAATGCTCAATGGAATAAAAACAAGTCCAAAAGGATTAATCCGTTGCCCCAAATTTTCTCGGTATAAGCAAAATTCACGGAAACATAAATACATTCAACAAGATGGATCCACTGCTTCTTCGCAGGAGAAACCCTCACACGTACACATATCAGACACTGCACTGAAACAATTTGCCTGTCAGAGACAGCATTCAGATCACTGCGATATAGATCCGGAGTAATCTCACGGATAACATTATGTCAAAGTATGGTCCATGGACAATCACTTATATTAAATGCACCTAGGGTTTCTCTATGAAAGTAGCAAAGGATCCATCCAAATTCCACCTAGTATAAGTGATTGTCCATGGACCAGAAACTCTAATTATGGTAAGCAAATTTGTTAAAGATCTCAGATACTTTTTGTGGAAATGCCGTGGCCCTCTCACATGAATTAAAGGCTAAATATCATACTTTTTTCTAAAGAATAGTAGCACTACTCCAATTCAGAAAATTCTTTAGTCTTCTTTTAAGAAAACAGGTGGCCTTCCCAGCAAATGCCATGGTAATATCTAGGACCTTATACAACAGAAAAAAAAAATGAGTGTTATATATAAACAAGATGTTACGTACATAATAGGAAAGAAAATATTGCAAGAACTCATACAACTTAGTCAATATTATAGAAAATTAAATTTAACTGGACAAGTCTTGGCAAAAGTCTCACATAGTTTGAATTAATTGATTAAGTAAAAACTATAAGTGTCAGTTATTTCTAATTGTCGATACTATAACTAACAAAATTCAACAACTTTTATACCAACAATAGTAAAAATTATATGAATAATATAATTAAGTAATTCACAATGACATAAAAGTGTAGGATGTGTCTCCTAATAATTTAAAATAATGGAGAAGACACGGATGGTGAGTAGTGCAATATAGGGTGTGCCCACAAGAAGAGACTTGTGAAAGATGAGAATCTTTGAAGGACACAAAGACAAGTGCCAACAAAGAGTCTGTGAATGCAAATCCCCAAAAGTGGCAAGATTTCAACTCACATCAATTGAAACGTTAGAACAAGCCAATTCACATTTTCACACACTCTTTTCAATTTCCACCCAAACACTTTCTCTACTAATTAGCCTCCACTTCCCCACTGTCATTATCTTTGAATGATTTCTTGAACCCTCTATAGACTAGGGGGGATGCTGCTTTTTTTTTTTTAAGGGAAGAATTACTTTTAGTCAAAAAAATTTTTAAAAAAATTAAAGTAATTATTTTTAAAAACTCATTTTTATAATTTCTGACTAAAAGTAATTTTGAATGAAAGAGAAAAAAATGTTTAGTATTAAAAATACCTCAACATTGTTAACATTTACCTTTTTACATTCAAACACAATAAATCTACTTTGTCAATAAAATCATTTCTATATAATTATATCTAAATATCAAATATTTATTTTTTTAAATTAATATTTCTATTTAAAATACCTATTAAAAAATATAAACTCATCCAAACGCCTCCTATATCACATATGAACATCTCTTTTCTCTTCCTCCAAATTTGCCCAATATATAATATTATTATCATTATTATTTCTTATGCATTTTCACTTCTTTCATTACCCAATTAACCCCAGGGTGCTAGTTAACCATCATATATTTTCATTGATCATAACAGATAATAATCTTCTAATATGTAACTTAAAATAAGTTTCAAATGAAGAAACAAGGTTAAGTCAACAATTAAAAAATTACTGTGTCTTGATGTCATTCATTCACAAATCTTTAGAAAATTTAGCAATATAGAGACTCCTACTTTTTTTTTTTTTTATGTTTTCTCTAAAATCAACTTTGTTTTCTAATATTATACATTCGAAATATATATGGTGAAGTGGACCTAAATGATTTTTAACTGGAACTAGGTAGAATATATACAAATAATTAATGATTACATTTTTATTATATCAATTAATTTAACAACTCAATATTAAAGTCTTAATTTGCACAAATTAACAATTAGTCGAATTGCACCTTTCTACGGAGACAAATGCTAAATTCAATCACACATCTCATTCAACTTGTAAAATAACATAAGCTAGAATTTTATTTATTATGAGACAGAGTTTGAACCATTTTTATGAGTATTTTTTTCATTCATGTGCTACTCTTCTTCATTTGCCGATAATCACATATCTTTTATTTTATTTTCTTCCTTTAATGATCTTAGACTAATTCATCCTGTTTGTGACTTTTCTAAAAGTCAATTGTAGGCTCCATTTGATGTGCTATTGTGGTTAAAATAATTTGTTTATATTCAAACATGACATACAGATATTTTGGAGATCCCAGATAATATTCTAACTTGTACTATTTTGATTAAAAAGAGAAGAAAAAAAAATGATGTTAATGCACTCCACGGTGAGGTTGAGAAATTTTTCATGTCTTTAAGTTTGGAACTTAGTATTTGCTAATCATAATTTTCATCTCTTATTTAATATTGTTTTTTCTGTGTCAATATATAAACCAAGTATTACTTTTCTTGTTAATTCTACATATATATAAATTTATAATGTAATACATATATCTTATTTTTTATGAAAAAATATAATTGTCTCAGAAGTTTTTATGGAAATTGATAGAAGATATTTATCAATTATCATAAATGGACTATTATTAGTTTAAAATTAAATAAGAATAACCTATAAATATTACACTATTAATCTTCATTATAGGAATTGGGAAAGACAGGCATTGGTCGAATAACAAACTTTCATCTTTGTGGTAGGTAATTAGGTATATGTGTAGGTACACACACATATATATATATATACCTTAGCAATAAGTCCACAATTAAAAAAAAATTCTTATTAATATACAATAAATTGTTAAAATAATTTCAAAATTATATATACACACGAATGCTTTTAGTTTTTCTTTACTTACATAACAATACGAGAATTTTAATTTAAAATTATTTATAAATTATTATCTCTCATTATTAAACATAAATTTGTTTAGTTATTGTTGCTGACTTGATGGAGAGTCGAAAACAAATTAGATAGCAATATTAAGTGTATGATTGATATATATATTGTATACATATAATTTATTATATTCAGTGGATACACATTTTGTCCGTACAATCTCATTGCAAACTGACATTTCATAATTTGCTTTTTCCACCTTAATAAATCATTTATTATTGTTCAATTATATTCAGATAACCTTGTTATAAATGCTTTGACAATATGTTAAAATAATATTATATATTGTTAATGGCTAGCTTTTATTAATTGATAATAAAATATGTGTAGGTTTGGACCATGCACGTCGCCATTACTCGTAGCTTACAGTTTTAACTTACAGATAAAGCAATCTTTGAAGTTCTTCCCAAGTAATTAAACCATTAACTCAATATCCTCTCTTCCTATATATATATATATATTCAAAAATTTTAAAGAAATCTGACTCAGAGAATTGCTTTGACTTGACCCGGTTCTATCATTATTTTAACCATAAACTTAAATGATATTGAAGTGTCAGTTATTATATTGGGATGAAAAATTGACAATAAAAGAAAAAATATTAGGGGCAAGAAGATCATGAGGTTTAGTTTGTAATATTTTTGTAAAGCTATAATTAGTCAACTCGTACATACAATATTACCGCAGACATTAATTAGTATATGTCCCTACTATTGTCAAGTTCTCATTTCTAGATGCTGCCATTGATGATTTTAGGAAGAACAAATAGATTCAAGTTTTCAAATAAATATATTGCTCATATAAGTAAGAATTATCTTCTTTTTTTTTCGTATTACGATAACGTGATATTCACAACTTTTTCTCAGCACCTTAATTTCTCTTTTAAAAATATTTTAGAACGAGAAAGTTGTCAATTTTTTATATTTTACATTTAATGGTCATATTCTTATATTTGTAAGACATCCCACCAATCCTAGTATTTTCGTAACGGAAATGGTCCAACACCCTTCTCGTTCTCAGCATCCCCACATGCTCAAAGTTGCTAACATTATGTCCTCAGAAAAGAGAAAAAGAAAATAGCATGAAACATACGAAACAAAAAAAAACAACCAAGAAAGAAAGGCAATACTTTAGCTGTGATGAATGATCATAATTACTGTTTAAAGTTGTTCGTGCTTGAATGAAACAGATCCCAACCTTTATCTCTAAATTTAGAATTAGCATGGACGACGGTGCACTGATTTTACAAGAACTGGCAGGCCAAATGTGAACAACTGATATGAAAAATCGAATAAAAATAGAAATGAGAAAAAAAACAGAAAGAGTAATAGCATATTGTAGCAGCGCCCAGCTTTTGTTACTTTTTAAGCAACACAAAAGGATTCAACTTAAAATCTCTTACTAAATTACTTTAATTTTTTGCTACTAGATTACATCCACTAATTTAATTAATGGTCAAATTTCAGATGCTTGTTTCACAATCCTATAATTATTTACTGACAATTTTTGGTAGAATATCTTTTATGAATTATTATGGTAAAGATTATAAATATCTTAAATTTGGAAAGACATCTCTATCTGTTGGAAGTATTCAAAAAGGTTTTTTGGTTTTTGTCAAACAAGTTTGAATTCTTCTCAAATAAATTTGCTTCTATAAATTTCATTAATTGGTACATTATGTTCCAAACAAGACAAAAAGAAGAGGGTAAAGGAAGTTGACAAATATGTAAGAGGTATGAATTATATGGTCGAAAAATTTAAATTAAATTTGTTTTGACTGAAGAATGGGGAAAAAGGACATTTGATTTTTTTTTCTAATAATTATTTTGATTCAACGCTAGTATAAACAATCACTAGTTGCTTAAGTTCATAAAGTAAGAAATAATAAATAGAAGTTTATCATTTGCGAATATTTTTTCTTGTACGAAAAGGTGAGAGAAGTTTATTAAAAGAAAAAAGGAAAAATAAATGGATAATGCTAAACCAGATGGGGGTTTTCCCTGATACTTGATTTACTTTTTATTCTTTGTAACAACTTACAAACAATACAAGTAAGCCTAAATTAAAATGAAAACAAGATCAAATCAAAACAACCAATATGCCCAAGATTCTTGATCCATGACCATTCTTGGATACTTATCCAGAGGAGAATCGAACACTTGCTTTCTGTCACCATCATCGTCATTAATCAGCAAATCGCAACTGCTGATAAAGTCATCACCCCACAAGGCCATACTGCTGCTGCTGTTGTTAATGTTGTTATCAGTGTAATTACAAGGCCACTCAAAATCTAGGAGCTGCAGGTCTTCAAGGAAGTTGGATGAGTGTGAGGAAGAAGAAGATGATGATGATGAACAGGTTAATGAAGAGGAAGTAGCAGAGGGCACTAGAATTTCATGAGGTTCTATTATTGGAACTTCATCTATGCAGAAACCATTCATGATCTCCATTGTGTCAAATGGGGGTGTTTTTAATTTGTCCCCCTCTTTTGATTCAGTTAAGGTTGATGATGACTCATACGAGGTCTCTGGTTTCTCTGTCTCTCCGTTTTGATCAATTTCAGGTTCAAATTTGAGGTTAGCTGTGGAAGATAGCTGCTGCAGTTGCTGTTGTTCTTGTACTAGTTGATTTTGTGGGGGTTGGATTTGTTCAGTTGAAGAAGAGAAAGGCTTGTGGGTGACAGGATCAATGCCCATTCTCTTTAGCTTTTTTTTTATATGGGTATTCCAGTGGTTCTTGATCTCATTATCAGTTCTTCCTGGAAGATGAGAAGCAATCTTAGACCATCTGCAGAAGAAAAAAAGAAAGAAAAGAAAATCAGTAAAATAATAATTAAAAAAATTAAATGAGAATGACTTCAAAGCCACCAGAAAAGTCCATCTTACAGTATTTTCATATCAGTTATGAAATCAAATAAAACTGGTCTCTACCGTTTGCAGTCAACTTAAAGAACTGAAATCATGAACAGTTCTGTTTTTTCTTACAAAGAAAGTTAAAAAAATGGTCCAAAAAACTTACTATAATTTTTATACGTCTACTTTTCCTACAAGTTATGTGCTATTATGCTATGGGACCATATTTTCCATTCTGATGAAATATGAATAAACAAAGTTCAACTTGAAGAGAAAAGCCAAATTCAACTTAAGGTATTTCTTGTGGGGTCAATTTCACAATTAGAGATGTTTTGTTTAAAGAGAATTTTCTGGGATAAACTAAGAAGATCACGATGCCAATTATTTTATCAGTAAAAAATGGTTCATCCGAGAAGAGATAAGCATGAAGAACAGAGGAAACAGAGGAAAATGGTGGACATGGGAAAGAACCTGTTTCCAAGTTGAGCATGGAGATCAATAACCATTGTCTCTTCATATTCTGATAGAAGGCCTCTCTTTAAGTCTGGCCTTAGGTAATTTGTCCATCTTAGCCTACAACTTTTCCCACACCTTAATAGCCCTGCATAAAGTCATAACCAGAACCGTTAAATTCTCTGCATTTAAATGGAAATTCCCCATCTTTGCAGAAGAAAATATTGAACTGACCATGAACAACTGTTAAATTCAAAACATAATTTTCTCTCTCTCTATACCCTTCTCAGAAAAAGAAGGAAAAAGAAGGGAAATTTGCCTTGCTTTCCTTATCTGTGAATGGGAACGGAAGGGAAAAACAGAGGAACCAAACAGTTACGAAGAAAGAACAAAACCCATTGACGAACATGCAGAAATTTTGAACCATTGAAAGATTTTCACAGCTAAATTGCAATGGAAGCATGAAAATCAACCCCTCTTGGTTGTCTTTAAAACAATAACAAAGAAAGGAGACCTGCTAGCTTAGGAACAGCTCTCCAGCAACATTGGCCATTAGTGAGGATGAAGTTGATAAGCTTCTTGTCCTCCTCTGCTGTCCACGGCCCCTTTTTCAACCCAACTTTGTCACAGCAGGGTTGCCTTCCCATATCTGATCAAATCCGAATCAGAACAGAAATGGCAACAAAAGACAAATTTAACACAGGAGGGTTCAGCTTGAGATGAGGAAGCAAAGAGAGAGAAAGTGTTGAAAGAGTTTTGGGTGTTTGAGATGTGGCAATATGGCAAGGTAGAGAGGAGCAGCATCCCCTACTTATATATAATACAAATCAAACCCTTGTAAACTCAAAGTCCCTGAAGCCCACTATCAAAATTTGTCTATTCATTATGAATATTAATAAGGTTATTTGAATAAATTTCATTTTTTTTTTGTCTTTTCTGGTTTAATTATTATTATTATTATTTTGGTAAGTGTAGACATTTGTTGTTCAGAGAAGAAGCGACACGAGGCACACGTGCTAAGTCCTCATCAGAAAGTGGCACCTCATCCACCTCCTTTGCTTGAGTTTCAAGCGTGAGATACTCCACTAACTCAAAACCTCCGACGACAGTCTCAGTAAAACTGTATCCTTCCATTATGATTGAAGTGAACGAAAATTCAATAATTCGAATATTGTTAGAAATTATAAAATTTAGTATTTTTTTCTTGTGTCATTTACTATATCTTGTTATAATTGCTTATGACATCATAAAATAAAGTGATCTTGGTAAAGTACAGTTTAAAATTATTATTAGCTCTTAATATTATGTTTATATATTGGAAAAAAGTAATTAAATATTTTATTATGAAGTTTTAAAAATTAGGATAAAATGATAGAGATAATTTTATTTTGATATAAATATAGTGTAATTTGTGGCCCTAACGTGTAGAAGAAAAATATGAATAAATAAAAAGAAAGGAGAAGTAGTTTAAGCGAGGGTGGCATGGGCGTGTATTGTTTATCTATTTGGGACGTAAAACAAGGATTTATGTGAAACTATACTTTCATAAGCTTTGCCAACTTCATATCCATAATTATATAAACAACAATTTTAGAGCCGTGACACACTTAAATAGATCATGTGATTTATATACGAGTCTCTTTCTACTAATTCTTTAGTATTTGGATTTAAGATTTTCTAGCCCTTAATTTTTTTTATAGTGAACTCGATAAATTCATTAACTAAGACTCCCTATTAATCAACCCAACTTACCAATTCCTTAAGACCCATAACCATACCATCAAACTCTAAAATTCCAACAGCAGACGCCCAACCTTTTGGTCGAAGAAGCAGGAAAGAGAAGAGAGGGAAGAGGAAAGTAGAAAGAAAAATTAGGAAAAAAAAAATGTCGTGGTTATATCGTAATTATCTAATATTTAAACGATTATGATTCAGAAAAAAGTTTTCAAATCCAATTCTTTAGGAAACAAAAATGTGACATTATTTGGATAATTAAATCATTTGATTAATTAGATAATTATAAATAATTATATAATGTACTCAAAATTAAAATGTTCATATGAGTTTGGATATGTTTTTTTTTTTTTGTACATACGCGACCATTCCTTAACGTAAAGGATTGGTAGTAGCTATTTAGTTTTTTTAATTATTTTTTAATGTTTAAAGATTCAAAATTATATTTTGTAACTTTATTTAATGTGAGAATACAAACTATAATTAAATAGCTGGCATACGCGTAGAAACAAGTAGACACATAGGATGGTCCCACGCTCTCTTGTTTTGCCTTTCAAGCTAAAATATGAAAACATTAACTCACAGAGAAAGAAAAAAAGAAAAGAAGGGAAGGGAAGGAAACAAAGACATCAGTTCCTATAATTTACCTTGACTTTGTGTAAAAATTAAGGATGTTCAAGAAATAGCCCTGTAACTTTGCAATTACTCCTTTCTTAATTTACTCATGTTTATGTTATTCATAAATACAATTCTATTTTCTCCAATTTTTTTTTCCAAGTGTCACGAGATTCAGCTTGCCATACTGCTAAGCAGCATCAAATTAAAGGGATTAGTGACACGATTGTTACATCTATAGTAATAAGTGTACAATGATCATATATATTTATAGTACAACAACATATTTTTTATTTAATTATCATACAAAATAAGTATTCTCGAGATAAAACTTACATATGCATGTAAGATGTAAGTCTTATTTTTAACATATTTACATATACATTTATATGGTTATTATGCGACAACCCCAAATTTTATAACAAAATATTTTATAAATAATTGTAAGTAGATGAAGAAAAAAAAGAGAAATGGGAGAGAGAGGCCCAATAAAGAAGAGAGATGAGAAAGAGATTCAATGAAGAAAACTTTGAAAGAATTGAAAGTATATGATATTTAGGCGCAGGGATCTCAGCTTTTTTGTTAGAGGACAAAGTTTTTTCTTTAAAAAAAAACATAATATGAATCTAAATCATCTAAATATTTTTAGATAGTCTAAATTTAAAGAAAAGAGGAAAAGACCTGGTCCAATATTTAGTCACTTTTTTTCTTACATTATTATATAATAAGAACGATAGAGGGTTTTAGGATAGTGAGACTCCAGCAAAAGCGATCACTGTTTTACAAATTTAATCCATTTAATTTTTGTTGTTGTTTATGAATATACTAAAAGCCCAAGCACATAGGAAAGTGTGTATGGGGGAAGCTAATTAGGATCCCAATCTTTTTTTAAGAAAAAATATTATAATATTTTTTTTTAATTTAGACTATCTAGATCTTGTCACATTAGTCTAACATAAAAAAAATTTCTCTAAGTTTCATTTCCTCCCCACCACTCCATCTATTTCTCTCTCTCAACTCTCTTCTTCAAGCATCACGCCACTCAAAAAAAATTTAATGAAGCATGGAGTGGGGGATATTAAACCAGAGGTATCCCCTGATCTTTCTCTATTCCATCAAAGAAGCCCATCAAAAACATCGGTAATGCCTTTGTTTTCCATGGAAACACCGGTAATGCTGCAGCCTGCATCAAATGTTTCTTTGCCTTCTCATTTATTTATTCTTCACCCTCGCTGCTGGTCTTCCCACTTGCAACTGGTATGCGGTAAGACAAGTCTTCATCCTCCGAGGGTTAGAACACGCTCTTCCTTATGTTAGCAAGAAAAGAAGGAGTTCTTGTTTTTATAAAAGAAGCAGGTAGTTCCTTGTCATCTGTTTGTCGTTGAATGAATAACCAATGTTATTGCTCTTATTGGCAATTAGTTCGATTCAACAATGACAAAAGATATTACTTTGAGAAAAAAAGGAAAAAATGATAAAAAAAATTATTTTTTAAAAACAAAATTTGATGCTATATGACCGTCTAAACATTTAGACGGCCACCATCAAGAAAAAATGCAAAAAAGATCTAGTGTCGATAGAAACTAGATCCCATTTCTTTGCTGGTTTATAGTTTATTAATTATAGTTGTGGATAAATCAAAGTCATGAACAATACTTCTATTGCTTCCATCAGTGGGATTCCTTTCCGCGTTGAATTCACATGTTTATATCTCAAGGGAAACATTGAACATATGTTTGTATGTTAGTTAAGCATCCTATCATATATATACAGGGCTTTCAATATATAATTTTCTACTGCAAATCTTACGTTGTTTCTGTTAATAATTGACTTAATTGATTATCAATTGAATTTCAATTTTTATTTTAAAAATTAATTAGAATTAAATATGTGACTCAACTCATGAAAGTCTAATATAATTAGTTACAATAGTTATTCAAGGCTATTAGGCGGCCCTGAAAGAATTAAAGGTTGGTTTATAATTTATATATATATAAATGCAGCAGTAAAGTTAACAACATAACATAATCACTTTTCACGAAGAAAATATTGCATTCATTCATTGTATTTCTGTATTGTGTCAAATCAACGAGTGATTGAATGACTTAAATAAGAATTTTATTCATATACTGTTGTTGGTCATGTGAGAAACATTAATTACTAAAATAATTCTTGTATGGGGATAATAAAATCATTTATATTAATTCAATGACTTGTGGGAGTATTTTTTTTTACTTTAATATTAGTTATGTGAGCTAGTAGAATTATTTAAAATATAATGATTAGATTTTAAAATTTTAATTGAAATAATTTGAGGTATATTTATATTTGACTTAATTTTCATTTTCTAGATCCTTGATCATTTCAATCTAGTTCTCTGAAACTTGTTTCAATCACAATGATAATCGAAAATGTTAATGGTATATGTAACACATTTTTTACGTGATAACCTAATTGGGTATATTTATTTATCTTTCCATGTTGAAAATGTTAATGGTTCTTTTTTCTTATATTATATTTTAAACATATCTCTTCTCTATTGCAAGGTCTATCATCAGCCTATATACAATGCTACCCGTCTCTATCTGAAAACTTAAATCAAACTAATATATAACAAATTAAAACCAATACTTTATTGTACCATTAGAGTTTGATTTGTCTTTTAATAGTTTGTGATTATTCTATTTTATTTATTCACATAATTTTGAAATATAAATTGCTTTAAAATTGGTTTTCAATATTGATAATAATTAATCCATACTCGTGCTTTGCATAAATATTAGACTCTTTCTTCAATCAAATACATAATATTATGTTAATTTATTATATTTATAATTGAATTTTGATTATGAACTTTAAAAACTATTGTTATGTGTAAAATAACAAATTCATTTTTTAAAAATAATGAATTCTATGTTTAACATAATATATGAAACTAATTTTATTATATGAAAAGAAATATTATAAATTTAATCTTATTGAGTAAAGAGGGATTTGAGAAGTTTCACTATACAAATCTACATAAGTTACATTTGTAGTATGATCTATTACATGTATCTCCTTCGTAAACTTATAATGAACAACTAATGAATTAAAGAAAATTATGACTAATATTGACTCGACTATTAGAGTTTTAAACATAATCACTACTCTAGTTAAAAGTTAATTGTGCTATTATATGGTGTTTGGATGATTAATCCTTCACCGGATATATTATAAGATCATAAATTTTTGTCATGAAGAATATTGCATTTAAATTAATAGATTAAAATGCAAAGATTTTTATTCACAATAAAATGAAAATTAAGAGTTGAGAGATATAATAGTGAGGCAGCAGCCACAAAAGAATGTGTTTGTGATTGAGATGACTAATAATGTTGAATGCTGGAAACGAATTTGTTCTTTTTTTATGTTTTCTTCGTGGAGGAGTCACCCTCATCAAATGATTAGTAAACTGGGAGCCCCCATTGAATACCATAATGTATACCAGGTTAAATCAATTTATAAAATAATTAATAAATCAAAATAAAAATAAAACAAGATTAAAGGTGACATAATTTCTCATGTCTGAATTTGATACTTTGATATCATCAGCAAAAGCTTTTTGCATTTTGTTATTGTGTGATGACAATGGCATGATATTATATATATATATATATATATTTATTTATTTATTTATTTATTGAGTGGAACTCAGCAGAGCAACTTTTGATTTTATGCAACTTGCTTCACTCACCAAAGATTAGTTACTTAATTATTTCTCACTAATTAATACTCCTTCTGTTTCAAATTATTTGTTATTTTAGGAGATTTATTTTGTTTCAAATTATCTATCGTTTTACATTATCAATGAAGTATTAATTGTTATTTTTTCAACATTACCCCTATTTGTTGTTATCTTCAATATAGTAATAATAAGAGTTTAAATTGATTTTAATAAGGATAATTTAGTCAAGTACAATTATTTTTTGCTAGAACTAAGGCTATTTAATAGTTACTTTAATTGTTGTACCATTATCTTAAACGATAAATAATTTGAAACGAATGAAGTATAAGATTCCTATTTTTGTGAAAGCAAAGACATAAACGTATATTAAGTTCTGATAAATATAGCTTTCAGAGTTTTGCTTGGGAATGACAATTATTTAATTTAAGGTCATGTGGCTTTGATAGAAAAGTTAAGGATAGTATAAGAGCAGAAAAAAAAAATTTAATCTTCAAAATAATAAAAATTAAATTAAATTTTATGCTCCTTTTTTTTTCCTCTTCTTCATTTATTCACATACGAAAACCGACCAAGCTAGAAGGCGAGACAAAAAAAAAAGATAATATCATAATATAGTGCTTTTTCAGAAAGTTAACAGGGTGGTTAGTATGCTGGGGAGAAGGAACCAGGCCATTGGTATATACTTGAAGCTGTGCAGGCTGCCAGCTGACTTGAAAAGGGAAATAGTTTGCATTATCTTAATAATTAAGCAGCAGATAATTACAATTAGGCATAAAATAGCATTAAAGTGAGTTAAATTGTCGTACATGATAAGGGCAACAAGTGTAAATTAATGAAAGTGGCTGATTTTGTGGAGTTAAGGTATCAAGAAAGCAATGTTTTGTTTGATAGAATATGAAGCAACTTGAATTCCGCCACATTTTATTTTACAGTCCATGAGGACACACCTGCTTCTTATTATATTATTAACCCTACAAACATCATTGTTATAAACCTTAATTATATATCTCCACCAAATGGTTATATATATATATATATATATATATATATATATATATATATATATAACTTGTTAGATTCACACACTTTAGAATGGTCCTGCTTCTGTAAGTTTGAGTGATCATGGGAAGATTGTGTGTCTGATTAGGATTCTACGAAGTGAATTGTTCTTAACTATCTAGAGATCATGAGATTTATGGTATTTTTTGTTGGATATCGTATTATTTTTGTGTTCTAGTTTTTTAATAGAAAGAACAATTTTTTCTCAATTTTTAAAGTCTCATATTATGCTACTTAATAGTGATACTTTAGGGGGGAGTGCCCCCACGTTTTGGTTTTTTGACAAAAAAAATGATTTCTTCTCAATTTTTAAGGTCTCGTATTATGCTATTCATGAAGAAGTGATATTCTTCCAGAAAAGTGACACACACCCCCCTCTCATGGAATATCAATATTCCATTAGTAACAAGGTAACCACTACTTTCTGAGTTCCCACCATATCCCTACTAACAGTCAAAACTACAACTTTGACTTTCTTCTTAATATTGACCTCATTCTAACGTATGCATGTTGTATGCAACAACTGTACCTTCTTTCTCACAATAAAAACCAAAATTAGTTATATTATCATTTATATTTAGCTCTTTTCACATATTTGTAACACTCTATTTGCTTATAAATTATATATAAAATCTCTTCTAAAATTTGCAAACCATATATATATATATTCACACCTTTTAGTTCAATTTTTTAAATTTAGGGGTTTTATGGTGTGAAGAATATAAGGATTTCATTTATATAATTATTTACAAGTTCATCACACTTCATGCTTGCATCACTAGTTCTATCCCAGTAGCATGGAAATTGACAGTGCTGGTCAAGTAAGATGTCAGCATGTGCTAATTTTTAATGAGGAGTAAAAATTAAGTTTCTAAACCACAAAACCGACAATTCCTAATTTTCTTCATTCATTTACTTTATTCTTTTCCTTGCTAAATGCTAAATACTTTATTGAATCATATATTAACTTCCAAATTGTCTCGTCTTCCTTTTGTCAAACACGTTCAATCACTTATGTAATCTATGTCATTTTATTTCGAATAACTGTCCTTTCAAATAATTATAATTTGACTTTAACTGAAATTTAAGCTTATAGTTTTCAATACGAAGACACTCCAATATCACATAACCAAAAACTCATTGCTCATGTTCTATCTTCTTTACATAAGTATGGAGTTGCAATTTCTATCTTCCCCCATGTCTTCTTATTGGTGGTCTAATAATTTTCTATACCTAAAAAAATAATAATAATAATTCTGGAATAGTTAGCCATAACTACCATTGAATAGTATTTTAATCATTTTGCATGTTTGATCATTAAATAAACCAAAATAGTTGGCCATTGATAAAGTAACCAAATGTGAGAGAGATTGATTCAAAGGCTATTGGATTTCAAGAACTTTGCTTTGACACAACTACATAATATACCAACAATAAATACAACTATTTAGAACAATTAACACTTAAAAATCAGTTGATTTGCTGTTAACCGTCCAAACAGCAATTACATATTTACATGTGTGAATTGATTTAATAACTTTAAAAAAATAGCTCACAAATTTAAAATAGTTTAAATAAATTGGAAACCTCAGGTTTCTGATGTCAAACTAAAAAAAAACATAAGAAAGAATGCAGAAAAGAAAGGAAGAAAACCTGAGTTTAATGGTGGAAGTTCAAAATGTAATTGCTGGGCCTACCCTTTGAAGAATTTGATTCAGAATTTTGCCCAATGGGCTGTTTTTACTTTTTAGGGCGTCAAACAATTCATCAAAAAGCACAGTGTTTTTGTTTTTGGAGAAGATCAGAACTCTGAATTTGTGATACCAGTAACTACTATAGAACAACATAACTTTTGCTTTCCATGAACCCACACAATAGATGCTACGGAGGAGGTCTTGGTCATACCAAACACGGGTATGAATGAAATTGGATGACACCAACATCTCAAGATATTTGTGTTTAATATGTTGTTATCTAAGATGTCTGATGTCATTAAGATACCAGGGTATGAATGAAATTGGAATGACAGAATTTTAGATGGTATCACTCAAAAATCATAAGAATCTCACATCACACAACTTTTCGCTTTGTTAACTTTTATAAAATACCAATTGTATCCATTTTTTGACAATTCATTGTCATACCAAACACGGAAATCTTAGATATCATGGTATTTTATACCGCAGTATCTCATACCATGATATTCAAGATATCAGGAGATGTGAGATAACAGTATACCAAATGGCTCGTAGGATTTGACATCACGAGAAATTTGTGTAAAGCACATAGAATTTAACAAGTTTTCAGATTGCTACAATTTTGCAAGTACTAAGAATACTTTTCCTGGCTAGAAGTTATTTGCTAAGGCACTAAGGTGTTGGTACATGATACCCCAATGGTTCCCTCATCAAATTCAAGGGATTAAAGAAATAAACGTCAGAAAAGACATTAGAATGATTATTGACTCATGCTTGCAATAAAATTGGTAATTCAGAGCAAGCAAAGACAATGTGAAGAATACCTACAATGCCGCATTTTGAAGATATCTCCTCTCATACAAACCAATTATTTGATCAGCCACAGCCCACATAATGGCCTGGCCAGGTGGGATTCTCATGAGCCTAGGCAACAGACCTTTCCACAAGGCAAGAAGTCCTTCCTCTGAATATATTGTTCTGATGGCATGGATCATACCTTTGTACTTCAATTCACCCCCCTCTCGGCTCTGAGCCATCAGCCTTGTTTTCACTACATCAAAAGGGCCAGTACAGATAGGGCCCGCTGTACCTGCAAGGAACCCTGAAATCATAGATTGCCATGGTTGGAGGACTTTGCCGTCTCCTTCATGTTTCTTCCATAAAAGGACATCAAAAGCATTTTTGGCAGTAAACATGGCAGCTTGATTTGTCCCATTGCGCATTACAGTTGGAGCAGCACCTGCCCAAAGCCCACGAAGGCCTTCTTCCCTTATAATCATTCCAGCACAGTGCATAGGACCCTTGTACTTCAAAAGATCAGGACTTAGACCTCTCTGTTGCTGCAATCTGATTTTCACCACCTGTAACAACAACACATAGTACTAAATCACCAACTCTAACCACCACAAACAATGCAAAGATGTTGATAACGACAAATGCCAAATAGCATTGCAATCCAGTAACTTCTATATCAATTAAAGAAAAAAACAACCTCATTCATTAGCGCAAAGCAAGCAGCATGACACTCAATGTTACTTTAAACAAAAGATGAACTTCATGTTAATTTCAACAAGCAAACTTCTGGAACTAACCACTTATGTTTGATAAGAACTATCATAATTTTTATTCTACTTCATTATTCTACCATGTAATAGATGGCCTAAATTCCATTAAAACATACAAGATACAATATTGAGTGAGGAATGCAAATGAGAAGCAAAATATCAATACATGCTTGTCACTTGTCAGGTATAACAACCAAAAGAGATGGATGAAAATGAAGATCAGTACCTTTTTCTTTTGCTTATTGATGCATTTTTTCTATAAACTCAAAATTCAGATCAAAATGGGAGTGCAAAGCAATCTGATATATTATATACTGAAATATTATGTATAATGAAGTAAAGATATATTCCTTCTAATTTTCACCATAGTAAGCAACGGGGTGAAAAGTTTTTTCAACTTCTTACATTCTCCTTTCCACCAGGCATCAATAAACAAGGACAGAAATACCATTCTTCTCATGTTTAATATTCTTCAATTAGTGTTTTATAGAGAAATGTTAACCTAAGGCCAGTATCAAGGAACAGCAAATTCCCAGGAGGATGATGCTTGATATAATACTGTATCTTCATTGAGGCTCTACAACTTACTCTTCACAAATCCTATACCCCTCATCCCAACGACATGATCATAACAAGAAAGTTCATTCCATCCATGCTTTATGGGTACAAAAATCACCAAAAATGGACTTTATACAATTTTCAAGCAATGAAAGTCTATTGAGAATGTCCATTCAATCCAAAATCAGTAGAATCATTTACGTGGGAAAAGCAATGACCAGGATGTGGATTTCCACCTTGCAAGATTTCCATTTGAATTTGTGGACAAAACAGAAAAAAGGACAAAGTAAGAATAAAAGCAAATCTAAAGTATTTCATATTCTCAATCGACCTCAAAATCCAAAAATCCAGAAACAGTCAATAAACTGTCCACCCACTACAACGACGCAAGCTAAAGTCTAATCTCAGAAATGGCAATAGCAAACTTTGCTAACAACTTATTCATATTTTTGAACAGTTATTAAATTCTATTCAGATGTAACTTAATAAAAGCTAAATATGTATTAGTATAATTATTGATTTCATAAAAAAACATAAAATGAACAAACCTCAAATGGAGTAACAATAACAAGAGCCTCAAGGACCCCAGCACCAAACCCAGAAAGAAGCCGCCCCTGACTGCCGAGTTTCCCCGTCTCAGAATCCTTAAATGCTGACTGAAACATTGCATTTGAACCCATTCGAAGTGCATACTTCAAGGTCAAATGTGTAGCAAAAGGTGTCAATCCCTTCCACAAAGCCCGCACCCCTTCTGTGCGTGCAATTGTGGTACCACAATGAATTATTCCCTTGTAGTTTCCAGACCTATCAAGTTGCAATCTGGTTTTAATAACATCAATGGGTTGCAGGCAAGAGGCCTCCACAATCCCTCCAAACGAGCCAGAAATTGCTTTCATGTAAGGCGGGATTGTTTTCTTTGGATGCGAGTTGGGTTTATCTTGCATAGCATCTTGTTGATTCATGACTGATGGAGGTTAGCTTTGTTCTGCTTCCAGCCTGAGGTTATCAAACCAATATTGATTCCATTATCAAAATAAAATGTAAAAGCCCAGATGTGGCCTAGAAACATTAAATTAAAAGAAATCAAAATCACAGAATTAGTTTTCTTTTGGGTGTTGGTGTTAACGCTTTGACACGACTTGGACCTCCTACAGTAATGCATTGCCTGGATAAGCCACAAGAGTGCAGCTGATATTTTCCACGAAGTCTTGGATGACCCAAGAAAATATCAAGAACTTGAATTGCATCTTAACAGTATAACAGTATAAAAATTGCCCATGAACAGAATGGTGCAAAGCAACAAAGCAGGAAAAACGCACTGTTGGATCTCAGCTGTACTATTTTCGCGAAATGACGAGAATTAACTCCGTCCCCCGTGAAATCTGGAAACTCCACATGGAAAATACTGAGAATAAGTTAGTCAGAAAGGCAGAAAAGACTTGATTCGAGAACAAGGCAATAAGGTTCGTCAGCAACCTAGAAGATGATCAAATTGATTCTGGCAAGAAAGCGCATGAAACATCATAAAGAGAAATGAAGGCATAAATTGATAAATCAAGCAACTGAACTCACTGAAAGGGGAGTACGAAATGAAGGTTCTTACAGCCACAAAAGGCGGCTTAACGAGGGAACAGGGGAGGGGGAAGGGAGGAGGACTCGACGCACGCTGTTCACGAAGAAAAATGCCATTTGCAAACTTACTTCATATAATATAAAACAATAAATTGATATTTTAATTTACTTATTGACATGCTTGATTAGCCCGTCTATTATAGATTTGTAGTTAACGAGTCATATTAACATACGTCTTTTTTTAAATAACTTCTAAATTTTATTCCGTAACTAATCTTATAAATTTAGAAGATTTAATAAGCCATAAAAAAATTATAAAATTTTTTAACAAAACAAAACTTAAATTATCAATTAATTATCCTCAATAATTATATAAAAATTTTATATATAACAAAATATTATCAATCTATCATAAACTTAATTTTTATAAAAATAATAGCATGAAACTAAAATTAAAATAATTATTTATTTATTTTTAAATTTTACATAAATAAATTTGATATAATTGTTGAGTTGTCATCTTCTTCATCTACAAAGTATAAATTGGTCAAAGTTAGTAACAATAATGAGAATAAAAAAAAATTAAATAAGTTTAAAGTTAATAAGCTTACCATTATGCACAAAAATATACAACCAATTTTTGATATAAATAAGGGCTTGTACATTATTTCTAAGAAGAGAATATATATATTTATTGAAAACATGTACATTAATGCCAAAAGTTGATTCATTAGCCATGGTAATGATTGTCATACTTAGTAGATCACATGTCATCTTTGATAATTTTAGAAATCGAGGTTTATGATCCTTTCAATATTGTAAGACATTTAAATTTCTAAAAAAATTAAGTGGCAACTCATAAGAGGATTACTATATGAGTAGGGATACTTATGAATGTGTTTTTTTTTTAGTTTTTTAATTTTTTTAATTTGAATTTTAAGAAATAATTTAAAAGAATCTAAAATAAATTATAAAAAATATTTTATAACACAAATATTTAAAAATAAGTAAATAAAAAAAAACAAAAGTAAAACAATTCTTTTGATTTTTATTAGATTCTTTTAAATTATTTTTTAAAATAAAAATAATAAACTAAGAAATTAAATAAAAAATAAAAATCTCACTCATGAGTACCCTTACTCATGAATAGGGTAGAAAGAGCCAACTGGCAAAAGTCAGATAAGACAATAAGAGTTTAAGACTAAGTGGATCAAGAAAGTAAAAAAAAAAAAAGCTAACCTTTGACGTGCTAGACCAAAAATAACCATAATTTTTTAGAATCTATTTTTTTAGCTCAAAATTCGTCCACCTACCTTGATTAATTCTAACTCATCAAATAAAATAGTTTATTAACATAACCCATTAATCCATAAAATTCAAATCAATCTGTTTATTTAATGGATTAGCCCAATTTAGTCCAATTAAGTCTGGCCCCCTAGTTGGCCCATTAGACAATCTTAAGATTACCAAAAACAGAAAAAGAAACTTCTTAAAGACTTCACACTATCACAGAATGTCGATGTCGTAGTCGTAGTCGGAATGATTTCGTTGCCTCTCTTGCTTCCCCCTAGTTCTCCTTGTTTTCTGGTTTGTCTGAAATTAAGGAAACTAGTGTTAAGAATCTTTATTAACATTTGGTTTTTCTAAAACAGGCCTTCCAGTTTCGTATCTTCAATTGGTTTTCGAGGTAATATTTTTCTCCCCTCTCTCACTCTTCATTTAGTTTCTCTTATTAAGCCGAAGATGGAGGAAAATGAAAATTATTATTCAACTCATCTTTTGAACTGTATAATCGAAATTCCTTATAAAGAAACTAAACTGAACTAACAAAATGTCAGCTAATAAAATAAAGCCACATGTACAAAGCTATTTAATAAAGTTAACTAACAAAATTAATAAATAACTTTATTACCCCCCATCAAGATGGATGATGGATATCCATAATAGCCATATTGGATAATAGTGGCAGAAGTAATGAGCAGGCAGAGCCTTGGTAAAAACATCAACCAGTTGGTGTTTAGATCAAATAGGAAGCAACTTGATAAACCCAGTAAAAATTGTCACGAACAAAATGGCAATTAATTTCAATGTGCTTTATGTGCTTGTGAAAAGTAAGATTAGTGACAATATGGATGGCTGCTTGATTGCAAAGAAAAGCAAAGTAGAACCAGAAGAATGAACTTGAAATTCAGTCAACAGTTGATGTAACCAAACCAATTCACTGGCAGTTGAAGTTAGAGCTCTATATTCTGCCTCTGCAAAAGAGCGAGAAATTGTTTGTTGTTTCGTAGCCTTCCAAGAAATTAGTGAATCACCCAAAAATGTGCAAAATCCTGTGACTAATCTCCTAGAATCCAAACATGAACCCCAATCAGTATCAGCAAATGCTCGAAGCTTGAATGAAGATGTGGCAGAAAAGAATAAGCCCTGACTAGGAGTACCTTTCAAATACTGTAAAAGATAATAAGGTACTTGTAATTGAGGTTGTCTTGGCTTAGAAACAAATTGACTCAATTTATAGACCGCAAATAAAATATCAAGCCAAAAGACTGTCAAATGCAATAGCTGGCCAATTAATCTCATGTATGAAGAATGATCTAAAATAAGTTTTTCATTCTCCGCACTCAGTTTGAGGTGAAGATCCATTGGCAGTGTAGTTAATTTACAAGCTAGATACCCAATATCTTCAAGTAATTGCAAAGTGTAGTGGCGTTGAGATAGGAATAAACCCTTAGATGATTCGGCAATTTCCAGTCCAAGGAAATATTTCAAATTTCCAAGTTCTTTAAGTTTGAATTGGCTGTGAAGAAAATTCTTTAAAGCATTGATAACCTCTAAATCAGCCCCTATAATGATAATATCATCAATATATACCAACAAAACCACAAATAAAGATCCAGTCCCTTTAGTAAAAAATGAATAATTAGATTTGGACTGAGTAAAACCATGATGAATTAAAGCTTGGGAAAATTTTGAAAACCATTACCTAGAAGCCTGTTTCAAGCCATAAATAGACTTTTGTAACCGGTAAACCAATTTCTCCCCCTGTGTACCAACCTTCTGTTGAATCTGAGAGCCTAAAAGAATATCTATATAAACCTTTTCAAAGATATCTCCATTTAGAAAGGCGTTATAACATCAAGTTGGACAAGATGCCAAATCTTGAATAACTACAATTACAAGAATCATTTTAACAGTAACTAACTTAGCTATTGGGGAGAAAATTTCAATAAAATCCAAGCCCTTTTGTTGAGTGTACCCTTTAGCCACCAAACGAGCCTTATACCTTTCTATGCTTCCATCATATTTGTATTTTATTTTATAAATCCATCTACAGCCTATATAATGTTTCCTTTAGGTAAGGGTTGAATGGTCTAAGTATGATATAGGTCCATAGCTTCTTACTCATTGGCCATAGCCTCTTTCCAATGATCAAATTTCACATCTTGGTGAAAGAATTGAGGTTCATAATTGGATGAAACATTCATTAAGTAAGCTGAATGTGAAGTGGACAAATTATGGTAAGAAAGATAATGATCTAATGGATAAGGTAAAGAATAAGGAGAAACAGTATTTTGGGAAAGTAAATTATAGGGAAAATTCTTAAGATAAGAGAGAAATTTAGTGTTTCTGGTAAATTTTCTAGGATGCCCATTAAGATGAGATTCATCAGATTGAGCAGAAATGTGTGTATGCTCAGAAATGGGAACCTGATCATGTTGATTAGTGTGATTAACAAGTTTACCAATATTTGGTATATCAAGAGAAGGATTTGGTAAAACTATATTAGGAAAATGATCCAATAATGTATCAGTGGGTATGATTGAATGGAAAGGAAATTGATGTTCATGAAAAATCACATCTCTAGAAAGAAAAATGGTTTTGGAAGCAATATCATACAGTTTATACCCTTTAACATCAGGTGGGTATCCTAGAAAAACATATGCTGAAGCTCTAGGCTGAAATTTAGTTCTATGAGCAGAGTGGAAGCAAAACATAAACAACCAAATACTCTAAGAAAACTATAATCCACAGGAGAATTATAGAGACATTGATAAGGGGTTTGATGATTCAGCAAATGAGAAGGTGTTATATTGATTAAGAAAGCTGTAGTTAACACACACCCTAAAACTGAATAGGAAGCCTAGATTAAAAGTATAAAGCTCGAGCAACATATAAAAGTTGTTGATATTTTCTTTCAACCATCAAATTATGTTCAGGTTTCTCCACACAAGAAAATTGATGAATGACTCATTTGGCATGGAAGAAATCAGTAAATTATAACTCAGAAGCATGATCGGATCTGAATTTCTTAATGGTTTTGTTAAACTACATTTCAACAAGAGTGAAAAATCTTGGAACAATGAAACCATCATTACATTTATGTTTCATGAGAAAAACCCAAGTATATCTAGTGCAATCATCAACCAAAGTTAAAAATATCTACAACCAGCATGTGTAGGAATATGATATGGACCCCAAATGTCACAATCAATGAAATCAAAAGCAGATTGAGACATTATTGTGAGCAACAAAATATAACCTTCTTTGTTTAGCTAAAGGACAAATAGAACAAGGGCTTTCATGTTGTTCAGTGCAAGAATAATGCAATTGGTCTTTCAAGAATTGCAATCGCTTAAAAGATAAATGCCCTAATCTATAATGCCAAGTATTGGCAGTAACTTTATTCACTATAGCAACAACATTAGAAGCACAATTATTCAAAGTAGTAATTTCAATGACATACAGATCTGCCATCTTTTTACCCTTGCCAATCGTCTTCATATGTGTTAGGTCTTGAATAACACACGAATAAGTAAGAAACTAAACATTAAAGCCAAAAATTTTGGTCAATGAGCTTACTGATATCAAATTAAACTTGAACTGAGGAATAAAGAGAACATCCTTAAGCAATAAAGCATCATTAATCCAGATATTTCCCAAAAATTAAATAGGAATACGAATATTGTTAGGCAATGTAACAAAGGCATTACGTATAGGATTCAGTGAATGAAACATAGATTAATCATAACATACATGACTGGTTGCTCCTGAATCTAGTATCCACTGATTAAGAGATTGTAGATCAGTATTGAGGGAAATAGAAAAACAGGTACCTGATGTTGAAGGCAGAGAATTATTGCTAGTATTATTTCTAGCAGTAGTAAGATGTGACTACAGCATTGACATCAAATGCTGATATTTAGCAGGATTCAACATCTGAACAAAATTGCCTATAGTTTCTTGTGAACTCACTAAACCAGCATTTAAAACTTGATTCACTGAAGCTGAAGCTATTGCAGATGTTTGGCTATGATTATTGGACTTTGGTTTTGGTTTATAACCAAGAGGATATCCATGTAACTTATAACACTTATCAACAGCATGACCATTGAAATCACAATGTGTGCATACAAGCCTTTCCTTCTTGGTATTTCTTTCAAAAGATTGAGTATTTGTAGTACGATTTGTGTTAGTCTTAACAGTAAAAGCCATAGCATCATTCCCTGCAACATTTGTAGTAACATTATTAACACTGCGTTGATGTTCCTCTTGTGATACAAGAAAAAAGACTTTGTTTATTAGTGGAATTGGATCCATAAGCAGCAATTAACCACACACTTGAGTATAACATACTCTATTTAATAGTGATTTGCCAATGCCTTAACTCCTCCACATGTACAATTACCACATAAAAACATTGGCATGTAGTTAGTTCTTCCCAAATTGTCTTTAATTTAGTGAAATATGCACTAACAGTATACTGACATTGAGAATGACTAATCAGATCATGCCTCAATTGAAAAATGTGAGGTCCATTTTTCTGCTAAAATTTTTCTTTAAGATATTTCCTTATCTCATAAGCAGATGTATAAAAGATGATGCTAGCTGATATTTCTTTGGATACCGAATTAAGAATCCATGAAATAACTATGTTATTATTCCGAATCCTTGAATTCAGAACAGTAGCATCTCCTTCCAATTTAGGCATAGATCCATCGATAAAAGCAAGTTTGTTTTTCACTAAGAGAGTTATCGTCATTGCTCAGCTCCATGAAGTGTAATTATTTCTTGTTAATGGCTGAGACACCAACACGAGTTCAAGACTGTCGAAATAAGGAAGATAGTAAGGGCTTAAAACATCATCAATGGCGAAATTGCTCATTGAAGATGCAGAATTAGCTTAAGGTGTAGGAACAACTTCTCTGGCTGAATTACATGTCACCATGGACATGGAAGATACAAAAATGCATAAACAAATTCACAAACAAGACGAAAACACAAGTGAAAACCCTAATGCTCTGATACCATATTAAGCTGAAGATGGAGGAAAATAAAAAATATTATTCAACTCATCTTTTGAACTGTACAATCAAAGTTCCTTATAAAGAAATTAAATTGAACTAACAAAATACCAGCAAATAAATAAAGCCACGTACAAAGCTAACTAATAAAGCTAACTAACAAAGTTAATAAATAACTTTATTACTTATTATTTAGGCCTATTCTTTGCTATTTGTTTAATGTTGAGATAGCCCCTGATAATATCTTCAAATCTCAGATAATTCGCTTATTACTACTTTTTTAAAGGCGTTTTTGTTTCCTCGGGCTGCTCGTGTTATTCGCTTTTATATTGGGGTAAATATCAACTAACCCTCTGGTTGTTTGACCCAGAGAGTTAGATAAGTCTGCAAGCCTTATTCTTTTGCTGCTAATTATCTGTTTCACGGGTTTACCCTATGAAGCATAGACATTTCTATGTCTGACACCTGAGCATGTCCCTTATTTGTGTCTTTCTCCCAGCTTCTTAGGTTTACTCTGATCTAATTTGGAAGTGATGCTATATAGTTCCTTGCATTAGTTGATACTGATCCTCAGTTTTGTGACCATGTCAAGATTGTTATCTGTTTTCTAGTCTAGATGAGTTTTGTGAACACATGTTTGTATGTTTCCAGAACTGGATACAAGTTGTAAGTCACTGCTCTTTTAATGTATTTTCGTATTCCAGGTAAAATAGTGTGCTTTTAGTTGCTGTTTGTCTTAGAGCTTTCTAAGTTTGCTTTAATCCTGGATAGTCCAGCCGAAAGTCTGGCATATCCAATTCCTCCATATTTGACCACTATAAAGTTGAATGGTACTAATAATTTCCAATGGTGTGATTGTATGGAAGAATATTTGACTGTCATGGGTAAAAAATACCATCTCACTGGTAAAGTCCCTGTAGATGATCAAACAAAAATTGAAGCATGGAATAGGGAAGATGCCCAAATAGTAGTTTTGATGAGGAAAACCATGAACGATTGCAATCATGTGTGATCATCTAACCTCCTGCAAGGAAATTTGGGATTATGTCCGATCATTGTGTTCTACAGACCGAAGAAAACTCTATGATTTGTGGGTGAAGTTGACTAGATTACGGCAAGGTGATAAGTCAGTTACTGAATATTATTATGCTTTCAAAGGACTGCATTATGAGCTGCAAAAAGCGCTACCTGCTCCTGCTGATGAGAATCAAATGCACAAATGGAATGAAATGCTGATTACCTTTAGTTTTCTAGCAGGGCTAAGACCAGAGTATGAACCAGTGAGATCACAAATTTTGAGAGAAGCAGAATTTCCATCTCTTCAGGGAGTTATTCATCGTATCTTGCGTGCTAGTCGAGAATTGGATTCGACTCAGGGAACTGGAGATGACCAGAGGTCTCGTTACAGGGGCTTACCAAATGTACTCATTGTAGACATCAAAATCACACTCGCGACCAGTGTTGGGATATAACTGGAATACCCTTTTGAATTTCCAATTCAGTGACAGTGGTTTCACATTTTGGTTCTTCTTCAGCTAGTGAAGAGTTGGACAAATTGACCAGTTCCAGTGGGATGTTTGTAGTTTGTCCAGTATCAAATTGCCCATCAGGCATTTGGTTTTTACAGCAACTCCTAATAGGGAACATCTCTCTTGTCTATTCTATTACTTTGAGTGAACAAAATCTCTTTATAATAGTCACTATCTTTTGACATTACCCATTTGTTGTTTAGCAGATATATTCTTGCAGTTGCCAATATTTTTTTTTTATATTCATCAGTTATTCATTGTGTGTTGAAAATATCTACAAGACTTTTAGGGACCGTTCGTTTCTCCTTTAAGGAGAAATGAGAAGTTAAAATTTTGAAAATAATGACTTTTGTAATTTTTTGAGCTGTTCGTATCTGCTTCTTCTTGAAGTAGAAGGAGAAGTAAAATGAGAAATTCTAATTAAAGTAGAATCTATATTTTGTAACTTCTCCTTGTAGAAGAAGTAGATTTATTTTTT
>JASKGM010075550.1:0-15405 GCA_034509205.1 Ceratonia siliqua
ATTATGTCCCCAATCCTCTCCTGTAATTTGCATTCCTTCCATGTATATAATTAGCATTTATTTCTTGCTTAGTTTTAAGAATAGATTGAGGATTTCTGGGTGTATAAATCCACCCCTCTTATTGTAAATAAAACACAATAGATTACAATTATCCTTTCTCACAATTTCTCACATGGTATCAGAGCACATTCAGAAACAGCGTTTTGCCTTTATTGCCGTTTGTTTCTGAGTAATTAGAGAAGTGAGTATTCCAGTCCTATTATCCGAAAGGTAGGTCCGGAAACCAACTCAGATAATGCCAACGCGTGAGGGAGCGTGAAGGGTCCGACCACCGTCGAAACTACCCAGAAACCGCCGACCATCAATTTTCAACCTATCCTGACCATCAAATCTCAGCCTTCATTGCCAAATCTTCCTGGCCTTAATTGCCATCTGTTCTCAGGCCTTCATAGCAATTCTGTCCTTCACCTTCAGGCCTTCATAGCCATTTTATCCTTCATCTTCAATTGCCACTTTGACCAAAATGTCAGAAATTACCTCATCTTACCAAACAGAAACAATGACCCAGCCCATTACAGGAGAAAACCATCCCAAACATAATCCAAATGATCTTCAAAATATTTATTCTTCCTATCGCTTGAATGAAAAAAATTACCTTAAGTGGTCCCAGCTAGTTAAGACATTGTTGAAAGGATAAGGGAAGCTCAGTCACTTACTGGGAACTGGTCCACAGAAGGGCACTCTTGGATTTGAAGCTTGGGATGAAGAAGATACCTTAATCATATCATGGCTCTAGAATTCTATGCGACATCTGTGATACTTACATGTTTCTTGTCACAACACAAGAAATATGGGAAGCTATCAGTCAGACTTACCCTAGAGTCAAGGATGCTGCACAAATTTATGATCTCAAGGTAAGGACTGGGTCCACCAAACAGGGAGGTAAATCTATCACTGAGTATGCTAATACCTTGAAAAATTTATGCCAAGAATTAGATCAGTATCAAGTATTTAATTTAAAATGTCATGATTGTGCTATTGTTGTGAAAGAATTTCTGAAAAAAGATAGGGTGTATGTCTTTCTGGCTGGATTGGATTTTGAGTTTGATCAAGTAAGGGTCCAGATTCTTGGAATGGATGAAGTTCCTTCCTTAAATGAAGCTATCTCTATTATTCGATCTGAGGAGAGTCGCAGGAATGTAATGCTGGAACCCCAAACCGTGAAAGCATCAGCCTTAGCCTCCACACAAACTCAAAGAAAGGTTGACCAACCAACATGCCTAGTCTCTTCACACACAGCAGACCAAAGAAAGACATAATTGGGTCCAAGTAAGAACCGGGACAATAGAGATAATTTGTGGTGTACCTACTACAAAAAACCTCGGCACACAAAGGATCGATGCTGGAAGCTTCATGGAAAACCAAATAGCCGTGAATAGGGAAAGGGAAAGAACCAAGGGCAAGCACACATGGTAACCCAAGATAGTTCAAAAACCATACAGGAGAATGGAGGTCTTAATAGTGCGGAATTAAAGAAATTGAGAAGTTTGCTGGGTGCTCTTGAAAAATCTTCTGGCACTTGCTCATTGGCTTCCTCAGGTAACCTTAATTCCCTTGGATATAATGCCTCATTAGAATCCCCTACTATTACACTTTTAGATTCATGGATCATAAACTATGGGGCTACTGACCACATGACAAATTCTTCACACAAATTCACCACATATACACCCTGTCTTAGCAATAGAAAAATCATTGTGGCTACTGGTTCATATGCAACTGTGGCAGGCATTGGCAATATTAAAATAACTCCCACATTTATTTTGAAAAATGTTCTTCATGTCTCTAAATTGTCCAATAATCTTGTGTCGATCCAAAAGCTTACCAAAGTATTTTTTACCCTACTTATTGTGAATTTCAAGACCCAGGTTCGGGGAGGAGAATTAGACTTGCTAAGGAGAAGGAGGGACTTTACTACTTGGAGTTACCATCCCGTAATTCTATTGCCAATAACAGTAGTACTGTGTCCTTTTTATCTTCTTCCAATAAAGATGTCATTTGGCAACATCATTTTTGTTGGGGACATCCATCGTTTACAACCCTCAAAATTATGTTTCCCTCTTTATTTCAAGGAGTTAATATGAGTAGTTTATATTGTGATGTCTGTGAATTTCCCAAACATACACGTGTTTCTTTACAAAGAACTACTTCTCCTTTTCAATTGATTCATAGTGATATCTGGGGTCCTTCTCCTATTCCTAATATATCTGGTTTACGGTGGTTTGTTTCCTTTATTGATGATTACACAAGGGTAACCTGGTTATTCTTGTTAAAACATAAGTATGATGTGGGTCATATCCTACCCAATTTTTGTCCCATGATACACAATCAATTCGGTACAAAAATCAAGAGGTTTCGATCTGATAATGCCAAAGACTATTTCAATCAAAATTTTATCCTCTTATTTACAAACAGAGGGTATTATTCATGAGTCATCCTGTATTAATACTCCTCAATAAAATGGGGTAGCTGAAAGGAAAAATGGGCACCTCCTAAACACTACCCGAGCCCTTCTCTTTCACCAAAATGTATCAAAATCCTATTGGGGGAAACTGTTCTCACATCTGCCTATATGATTAATCGATAACCCGCTAGTGTATTTGACTCTAAAAGTCTAATGGAAGCTCTCTCTCAATTGTATCCTGACGTTTGAACCCCCAACAATCTCATTCCTCGGATATTTGATTTTACTTCCTATGTCCATGTCCATAGTCACTAAAGAGGGAACTTGAGCCTCGTGCCATCAAATGCGTCTTTATTGGCTACTCTCTTACTCAGCAGGGTTATAAATGCTATCATCCTCCCACCAGAAAAATCTATATCTCTGCTGATGTCACCTTTGCTAAGAGAAAACCTTATTTTTCTCAACCATATCTTCAATGGGAGTCAGTATGTGTTGTAGATAAGGAATTTTTTGACTTGTCCTCCTTAACTTCTCTTCCTAGCCAACCATCCTTATCTTCCTTAACTTCTCTTCCTAGCCAACCATTCGAACCCAACTCTGTATTTGATTCTGACCCTGACAGGACTACAGATAATACTGATAGTGTTAATGGAAAATACGAAATGGTGCATTCAAGGAAGAAAGCCAGCGCTCCTGATCTGACACAGGTTCAAGACTCCAATCTAAATCCAAATGAGGTAAATACAAACCTTGAACTTTCTTCCCAGAGTGAACCCATTGAACTAGAAGAACCAGACATTAATCTTTCTCCTCCCATTGCAAAAAGAAAAGGAACTAGAGAGTATACAAAAAAGCCTTTATATCCTTTATCTTACTCAGTGTCCTTCCAAAATTTCTCCCCTCACCATCAGGCTTTTCTCACTAGCCTAAACACTATTTCCATACCCACCACTCTGTCTGAGGCTTTATCCAAGGAAGAATGGAGGAAAGCTATGGGAGTTGAAATGGATGCCCCTGAGAAAAATAGAACATGGGAACTGGTTGACCTACCCAGTGAAAAGAAACCAGTTGGATGTAAATGGGTGTTCACAGTGAAGTACAAAGCAGATGGATCCCTAGAAAGATATAAAGTCAGGCTTGTATTAAAAGGATATACTTAGACATATGGGGTAGATTACCAGGAGACCTTTGCCACAGTTGCGAAATTGAACACTGTAAGAGTCCTTCTATCGCTAGCAGTATATTTTGAATGGGAACTTAAACAGTTTGATGTAAAGAATGCCTTTTTGCGTGGGGACTTTGAAGAGGAAATTTATATGTGTGTCCCTCCTGGTTTCAGTGAAGGTATAGGGAAAAATAAAATGTGCAGGTTAAAAAAGGCTCTCTATGGCCTTAAGCAGTCACCTAGAGCTTGGTTTGGAACATTTGCTAAATTTATGATTTCTATGGGATACAGGCAAAGTCAAGGAGATCACACTCTCTTTGTTAAACACTCCAAGACAGGGGGAGTTACAGTATTGCTAGTATATGTTGATGACATAATCATAACTAAAAATAAGGAAAGGGAGAGACTTGCAATAAATGAGTGTTTAATGAAATAATTTGAGATAAAAGAATTGGGAAAGTTAAAATACTTCCTTGCCATTGAAGTAGCCCACTCAAGACAAGAAATCTTTATCTCTCAACAGAAGTATGTCACAAATCTCCTAAAAGAGACAAGAAAATTAGCTTGTAAACTAGCTCCAACTCCTATAGATCCCATCCATAAGCTTGGAGAAGCTACTGAATATCTTGCGGTTGACAGGGAGATGTACCAGAGGCTAGTTGAAAAGTTAATCTATCTATCACACATAAGGCCAAATATTGCATAATCAGTAAGTGTGGTTAGCCAGTTCATGCATGATCCTAGGAAAGCTCACTTACAAGCTGCCTATCGAATACTACACTATTTAAAAGCTAATCCAGGAAAAGAAATTATGTTTAAAAGAAACCTTAACTTGAATCTAGATGCATACACTGATGCTGACTATGCCGGATCTCCTACAGATAGAAAGTCAACATCAGAATACTGTTACATTCCTGGGCGAAAACCTAGTGACATGGAGGAGTAAGAAGCAAAATGTTGTAGCCAGATCAAGAGTAGAGGCTGAATTTCAAGCAATAGCTATAGGAATTTGTGAGTTGCTATGGCTAAAGATCATTCTTGAAGACTTAAAAATCAAGTGGAATGAACCTAAGAGGTTGTATTGTGATAACAAGTCAGCAATAAGTATTGCCCATAATCCAGTACAGCATGATAGGACAAAGCACATAGAAATTGATCGACATTTCATTAAAGAGAAATTTGATAGTGGCTTGATATGCACACCTTATGTTCCATCTGGAAGTCAACTTGTAGATGTTCTCATAAAAAGACTACACACTCAATAGTACAACGCAATCATATCCAAGCTGGGAATGGAAGATCTCTACTCACCAGCTTGAGAGGGAGTGTGGAAAACGTGTGCTGATAATTTGGGCTGTAATTATGTAATTATGTCCCCAATCCTCTCATGTAATTTGCATTCCTTCAATGTATATAATTAGCATTTATTTCTTACTTAATTTTAGGAATAGATTGAGGATTTCTGGGTGTATAAATCCACTCATCTGATTGTAAGTAAAACACAATAGAATACAATTATCTTTTCTCACAATTTCTCACAGGAGGAACCAGAAAATAATTAACTCAACATATTTACAGCCATGGACTATTTCATAAAAAAGAAACCTCTACGATAGAAACTAACTGTAAAATTCCAAGAACAAGTAACATGATTCTTTAAGAAATACAATTGAAGGTAACTCAATTATTCAAGCCATCACTATCTTTCTTTTCATTGATATAGACGGGTTAGAAAAAGTCCAGTCTCCATGATGGTATTTCTTAACCTATGAAGAATGGAAACACCTATTTTCAAATGTGTTCAACAGTGACACAACCATAACACACTAACAACATGTGTTTGTACGTGTCAAAATAAAATAAAAAATTACTTTTTTAGCTCGGACACACATAGCTGACACCAAAAGTAGGGAAAGCAAAATCCAAGAAAAATAAATAAAACAAGAAACTAGAAATCCCGTCTTGATGAGGTAATAAAAGTTATTTCATAATTTTTTGTTGTATATAAATAAATTGAATATTATAGTTTAACATCTTTTTATTTAGTAGTTTTTGGAAAATAATAGAGCAAAGTATTTAAATTATAGGATGATGCCCGTGTTTTTTGAAGCTCGACATGTCATCATGTCAATGCTTCACAGTTCTTAACAGAAAGTCAATGCATAGTTAATGAGAAGCCTGTATTGCATTGCTGATATTATCCATCAACGAAGCTTATCCATTCAAGTTTTCCTTGAGTTTTTGTTGTTGTGTTCATCAGGAAAGGGTTTAAGAAATCTTGGTTTGTAAGAAAAAAATTGTGACATTGGGCATCAATATAGATTCACAGTACACCACAAGCCATTAAAGTTGACAATACTTGAATTCTGAAGATGGTTAGACTGTAGAGAGTTATCCATGTTTCACCTAACTTTCAGATTTAGGATGATTTGATGTACAACTGATCCGGGACAATCTGCATGAAAGGTCCACATGAAAATTACAACTTCATGCACTAATATGCCTCCAACAACCCATATTTAAATATTTGCCCGCTACCAAATCATGTGGGATGTTATCAGCCCACTAACCAAGGGAGGTGGAGAGAGAATTGGAAGTTATTATAAAATATTTTTGCATGTCAGTAGCAAGTAAGAGAGTGGTTAGGAAATGGGGAATCATAGCATATCTGTAAGCCACGTGCTGGGGGTTATTTAAGGACCAATCCAGAGTGGGAAAAGGTAGAGAGAATTCCTTGATAATTGCTGTACCTTCAAAAAAGAGGAAATGAAAGAGTATCTGATATTTTCCTCAATTACCTCTTTATATTGATATTATATTACTACTATGCTATTTCGTCAGATTATTGCAGGAATCCATTAGCATCAGTTTTCAGATCAGGTTGGTATCAGAGCTTTGTTTGATTGTGCACGGTGCTCACTAAGGCTGGGTATTAGTTAACAGGGGAATCATTGTCACAGTTACAAATACACCGAAAAGTAGTAAAGAAAGACACCATGTCTACAGATGAAGAGAATGTGGTGGAGCAACCAGATCTCGCTACTAAGGTGGATAGATTAACAGAACAAATGGGCATGATACTCTCATGGATCCAAGCTCGATCATCTACCACACCAATTGATGACAAAGTTAATGAACAGGGACATAATACCACCACAAGCTCCAGTTACTAAAGAACCCAACAAGAATGGAGCAACGTCAGGCACAAAGGAATGAGATGATGATGGAGACTGAGATGATGTCAGGGTTGCCTCGTTCTTAAATTATGAGGATTCGTCCATTTAAGGTAGAGGCTCAGGTGGAAATTCCTATGTTTGATGGCACAACAAATGCAGAAAAATTGGACTCATGGATTGACTAGCTTGAAACTTATTTCAATCTATATGGGTTCAATGGGATGGAGAAGGTGGCATTCGCTCAGTTGAAACTTACTAGCCATGCACCAACTTGGTGGAACGCGCAACTGAAAACACAGGGCAATCACAAGATTTCATGGGAAAAATTCACTTGTTTACTAAGACAGGAATACTATCCGATGGGTTATCTTCAAGATAGATGGACTTGGTGGCACAATTATCGAGTTTTGACGTTTGGCATTGACATTGAGAGTAAACCTTGAAGGTGAAGACATACTCACAAGTTCATAGCTGGTTTGCCTAAGCCAATTCAAGGGGAGAAGCACTTGCACCAGGCAGAAAATATTTGTCAAGCCAGTCGCATTGCCATGGCCATAGAACAAAAGAACAAAGCCCTTACCTCGCGAGATGAAAAGAGAAAAAAAACAAAGAGTCGACTTCCCAAGAAACAAGTACAAGGTAACTCTTCCTCTTCACCTAATTCAGATAAATTCTGTGATCATTGTAGTATCACAGGACATACAAGAGAAAAGTGTTGGAAGTTACATCCTGAATTATTCCCAGCGAAATGGAAAAAAAGAGACAAAGGAAAGCATACCATGACAGTCACTACACCAACTGAGGAGATAGAACTAGAACCAGTGGAAGAAGTAGACAAGAGCCTATCTTTGATGACCATGCCGAAGGAGATAGGCTCAAGTTCAACCATTGATGAGGAGGAGGAGTTGTTTATAGTAAAAATCCAGGTAAAGCAAGACATTGTTGGGGCTATTATAGACCCCGGCACTCAGAAGAATTTGATTTCAACCAGCTTAGTCCAGAAATTGGGGTTGGAGACAACACCTCATTCCAAGCCATACCCTTTGGGATGGATCCAAAAAGATGTGGAACTAAAAATTGGCCACCAGTGTAAGTTTCAATTTCCAATCACAAGACAATATATAGATGAGATAACATGCAAAGTAGTTCCTCTTGATATATGTCATGTAATTTTTGGAAGCCCCTAATGGGAAAAAGATACTGTCTTCTACCGCCATGCCCAAAAATTTTGTCAAAGATGGTCGAAAGTTCGTTGTAAGAAAAAACAAAATAGATCAAAAGAGTGAGCTAATCACAACTTGCCAGGCGAGGGGGATGGTAAACGCATGTAAAAAATGTGTTACTGATGATACGGCCAGTGGAACCCGACACCAAAGTCACAAACACTACTCTTGCTGGGACGAGACCAAAGTAAAGAGCTTTGGATCAGATACTTAGTGAATATGATGACTTGTTCTCGAAAAACAGAGGCTTACCTCCACAACGATCCATTGAACATGAGATCACATTAATCACAAATGCCACACTGCCTCCTGAAATTCAGTCATGGAGAATGATGAAATCAAGAAGCAAGTAGAGGAATTAATTGAAGCAAGAGTTATTAAACCCAACAGCTCGCCTTGTGGGTGTCCGATAGTGTTAGTGCCTAAGAAGGATGGAGGGTGGAGGATGTGTATCAACTACCGGGCCCTCAACAAGATTACCATAAAGAACATGTGTCCTCTACCTCGAATTGATGAGCTATTAGATCAATTAAAGCATGCGACTGTGTTTACAAAGCTTGACCTGAAATCTGGGTACCACCAAGTGAGGATCTGAGAAGATGACACTTGGAAGACAGCTTTTAAAACTCGGCAAGGGTTATATGAATGGCTAGTTATGCCAATTGGGCTGTGCAACACACCAGCAACATTTATGTGCCTTATGAACGAGATACTTCGACCATATATTGATGACTTTGTCATTGTCTATCTAGACGACATATTAATCTTTAGTCATGGGCAGATCATCTTCAACATGTACAACTTGTTTTTAAAACACTGAGGGAGAATCAACTGAGGCTTGACAAAAAGAAATGTGAATTTGGCCAACAATCATTGATCTACCGCGGGTTCATTATGGGAAACGGAGAACTCCAAGTAGACCCTGCAAAGGCAAGAGTAATTAAAGATTGGCCACGTCTGAAGTGCGTAGCTTTGTGGGAGCATGCTAGTATTTACGAAAATTTATTTGTAATTTCTCTGTTTTAGCTTCACCCCTTCATGCTTTGACTAAGGCAAGTTGTCAATTTAGCTGCCACAAGGAATGTGAAGAGGCTTTTCTTTTGCTCAAAAGAACCATTTGTGAAGCACCTATACTGGCCCTTCCTATCCTTCAGAAGCCATTTGAATTGGAAATAGATGCCTAAGGCTATGCGATAGGTGCAGTACCCATGCAAGAAGGCAAACCCGTGGCTTATCACTCCAAAATATTCCAAGGAGCATCCAAGAATTATCCTACTTGCAATAAGGAGTTGTTTACTCTCTACCAGGCCGTGAAACATTGGAGATCCTATCTACAGGGTAAGGAAACAATATTACAAACTGATCATCAACCGTTACAATATCTACAGTCTCAGTCCAAATTACAGCAGTCTCGCCACATGAAGTGGATGAATTATCTGCAACAATTTAACCTGGTGATCAAGTACAGAAAAGGGGTCCAGAACAAACTAGCAAAAATGTTGTCACTACCTCCTCTACCAACTTTGTGCTTGATTACTGTTATGCAGGTGCAACCAATTATGTATGACGAGTACAATACATGGTATGAGAATGATTCCGAGCTCCAACCTTATATAGAAGCGGCAAAGGCTAAAGAACCTACAGGGTTCACTATAAGTGATGGGTTGTTGTATAAAGGAACATTACTTTGTATTCCACACAGGTTGTAGACAGAGTAGGTTATATGCGTGAAGCTCACACATCCAAAATTGTAGGTCACTTTGGGGTTACCAAGACAATCCAAAACTTGTCTCGATATGTTTTCTGGCCAAGTATGCAGCGAGATGTCAAGCGATTTATTCGAATATGTGTAATGCTATCTAGCTGTTATCCATTCTCCCAACTGTACCTACTATCCATCTTCCCAACTGTTGTATTTATTATCTTCCCAACTATCTGTATAGTTGCCCTTATTTATTGGTGTCCTACTGGACATATATTGATGTCTTACTATTTGAACGTAACAACATTTTTACAAGAACCTTCATTGTTCATGGTATCAAAGCCTGAATTAGGCCTTTTTCAGATTGGCCCTTATTGCCATTTCTGCGTGTTTACTTTCTTTTTGAAATCTCAAGATCTAGGTCTGTAATCACCTGGGCCATGCCTTCAGCATCCTCAGAAACCGCCGCCCGGCTTTCGATTCCAACGCCAACCACATTCTCTGGTTCAAGCTCCCCCACACGCTGTCTTTAGAGACTGCCCACACGTCGACGTTTGACAGCGCGTGAGCTCTCCAGTGAGCCTCCGTTCACGGCAGACTTCGGCAACCATCACCTCAGCCTTCATTGCCACCCATTAACCCTCAACATGTCTGACTATGGAAAGAATGTTGTTTCCTCCACTACCTCTGTTTCAAATAATCTTTTAGAGCCACCAAAAGCTAATACACTCAATTCAAACTGGCCAAACTTGGGTGTTACCATGCGATTAGATGGAAAGAACTATCTACAGTGGGCAAGATTAGTGAATCTATCTCTCAAAGGGAAACAAAAACTCCAATACTTGAGGATCCACCGAATAGTAAGGATGAGCAATTCAAAGCTTGGGATATTGAAGATACCATCATCATGACCTTGCTGTTGAATTCATGAATTCTGAAATTTCACAACATTTCATGTTTCTCAACACAGCTAAGGAGATTTAGGAAATGGTCAAAAAGATTTATTCAAAGGGACAAAATGCTGTTGTAATCTGAGTTAAAGACTCGCATTACTCAGACTAAGCAAGGTAGCCTATCTGTTACAAAACTATTTTAATGTGCTAACTAGTTTGTGGCAACTCCATTTTTTATAACATCTCTGTGTTTCGGCCATCTATCACGTTGTGACACACCTAAAGATACTCAGGGCCTGTTTGTTTGGGCTTACCAGAGAATGTCTTTTTTCCTTCTCATGCAGGAGAAATGACTTTTTTTAAGGAGAAGTTGTTTTGTGTTTAAATGCAATAATTAAAAAAGACTTTTGAAGAACTGTGAACAATTTTGGAGATGAAAGTTTCTCTCTTTTCTTATTTTTCTCTTTATCAGGAGAAGTTACAATTTTTAGCTTCTCCTTATAGGAGGTTTTCTCCATTTTGATTAACTTATCATTTTTTTATAAGTCCAAACAAACAGGTATATTTTTATCAGAATGCATTATTTTTTAAAAAGAAGTAACTTATTCTTAGAATAAGCTCAAACAAATACATCTTCAAACTCTTCTTCAAGAAAGAGATAGAAATAGAGTATTTGAATTCTTGACTGGCTTGAACATGGAATTTGATCAAGTCCGCATTCAAATCCTTGGGAAAGAGTCTCTACCAACCTTAAATGAGACTTTTTCAATTGTCCGAGGAGAAGAACGAAGACGTGTTGTTATGATGGCTAGTGCATTCAATGACTTTAACGACTGACTCAGCTCTTATTGCTGGAAAAAGGGAGAACAAGGGATCCAAGTCAGAACTAGTAAAGGCTCAAACCGGGACAATCTATGGTGCAGCCATTGCAAAAAATCCAGGTACCCAAAGGACAATTGTTTCAAACTACATGGCAAAGATCAAGCCTTAAACCGGATCAAACAGCAGCGGAATCAAGCTCATTATATGTTCCAGGAAGAACCATCTACAGCCTCCCAGAGTAATGATGTTCAGTCTCTCAACAAAGAGGAGGTTGAAAAATTGAAGGCCTTTCTTGAAACCTTAACAACCAGTACATGCTCTCTTGCTCAAAGAGGTAAGTGTTTGCTTTCTGAAATCTCTACGGCAAACTAGTATGTCCCAGGAACTTGGATTCTAGATTTAGGTGCAACAGATCATATGACTCATCCTTCACATTTATTTAAAACCTATGAGCCTTGTCTAAATAATAAATCTATGTTGCTGATGGTAAGGCCATCAGGATATCTGAACACGGTCATATTGATTTGTCACCACAAATCCCTTTAAAAAATGTACTTCATGTGCCAAAAATTTCCACTAACCTTCTTTCCATTCATCAACTTACAAAAAACCTTGATTGCCTTGTTATTTTTAATTCTTCTTACTATGTGTTGAAGGAAAGGAGAACGAAGATGATTGGATATGCTAAAGAACGGAATGGACTCTATTATCTTGAGAGTACAACTGGTCTCTCTCTTCCTCAATCTGAGTTTTCTCCTGTTCCCTCCGTCCACAGTGTCTCAAGAAGGAATGACAATAAAGTATGGTTAGAACATTGTAGGCTCAGCCATCCTCCTTTTTCCTTGATGAAATCTATGTTTCCAATTTTGTTTAAGCATGTCAATTTTCGTACCTTGCATTGTGAGTCTTGTGAACTTGCAAAGCACCATAGTGTCTTTTCCAATTATCAATAAAATAACAACTACTCCTTTTACCTTGGTTCATACCAATGTTTGGGGACCCTCCAAAATTCCCAATGTTAATGGAGCTAGATGGTTTTATTAATGATTGTACAAGACTAACTTGCTCCCTCTTCTTAAAGATAAATCTTAAATTAGCCATGTTATTCCAAAATTTTGTAAACTCATTTCTAACCAATTTGGAACCTCCATTAAAAGAGTAAGATCGGATAATGCAAAGGATTATTTCAATTACCATCCCAACTCTTTCTTTGAGCAAGAAGGTATTATCCATGAGTCCTCTTGCGTTGATACCCCCCAACAAAATGGGGTTGCTAAACGAAAGAACCGACATTTGCTGAATGTCACTCGTTCCTTACTCTTCTACATGAATGTTCCTAAGTCCTTTTGGGGGGAAGCTATTCTTACTGCCGCCTTTCTTATTAATCGACTCCCATCCAAATCTCTCAAACAAAAGCGCTTTAGATGCCCTTCTCAGTCATCATTCAAACTCTGTATCTCTAAATAGACCTCCACCTAGGGTGTTTGGCTGCCTAGCTTTTGTCCATACCATAAACAACATCATAGCAAATTTGACTCAAGAGCTCTTAAGTGTGTATTTTTAGGATACTCTAATACTCAAAATGGTTATAAGTGTTTTCATCCCCCAACCAGGAAATTCTATGTTTCTATGGATGTTACCTTTTGTGAATCCATCCCTTATTACTCTTCTCACCATCAGGGGGAGATTTTTAATGATGATGAGCCATTGTCCACTTTTGCACAACTCACTCTACCTTCCCTAGATGAAACAGAATCTATTTTACAGCCCAACGAACCACTCGAAGTGTACTCAAGGAGAGATAAGTCTACAGCTATTCAACAGCATATCCAACCATTGGATCCATCTTCTACTGAAGTTCATACAGAACCTACTATGGCACTTGACCCTAAACAAGCTGGTATGACATCTCAACCATCTGGTATGACACCTGAGTCTAGCATTCCCATTGATAATACCTCTATCTTTGATGAAACTGTTGCTATTGAATAAAATTCCGATCTTGATCTGCCCATAGCTGTGAGAAAAGGAAAAAGAAGTTGCACCCGATATCCTATATCCCCTTATGTGTCATAAAACCTTCTTTACAGCCTTAAACACCATTGACATGCCACGGACTGTACAAGAAGCCTTGAGGGATAAGAACTGGTCACAAGCTATGAATGAGCAAATGAGAGCCCTTGAGAAAAATGAAACCTAGGATATTGTTACCAAACCTCCAAGAGTGGTACCAATTGGATGTAGATGGGTTTTTACTATAAAATATATGGCTGATGGAACTTTAGAATGGTATTAGGCGAGATTGGTAGCAAAAGGGTATACTCAAAGGATGGGGATAGACTACATTGAGACTTTTGCCCCTGGGCAAAAATGAATACAGTAAGAATTTTGCTAGCTCTTGTTGTTCACTACAATTGGTCTTTACATCAATTTGATGTTAAAAATGCCTTCCTGCATGAGGATTTCGAAGAAGTGGTGTACATGGAGCCACTGCCAGGGTTTGATACAAGCTTAGAAAATAATAAAGTTTGTAAACTTAAAAAAGCATTGTATGGACTAAAACAGTCACCTAGAGCCTGGTTTGAGCGGTTTACCAAGGCAATGAAAAAAATGCAATATGTACAAAGTAGAAGGGATCATACTCTTTTCATCAAACATTCCCCTAAAGGGGAGCTCACAGCCTTGTTAGTATATATTGATAATATCATAATAACAGGAAATGATATGTTTGAAAGGGAGATGCTGAAGTTAGAACTGACTCGAGAGTTTGACTTAGAACTGACTCGAGAGTTTGACATAAAAGATTTGGGAAAATTGAAGTATTTTCTGGGTATAGTAGTTGCCTACTCAAAGAGGGGAATCTTTTTATCTCAACGAAAATATGTCCTTGATTTATTAAAAGATACTGGAACATTGGGGAGCAAACCTGTGAGCACTCCTATTGATAGAGACCATAGATTGAGTGAAAGAAAAGGAGATTCTACTATAGATAAAGGACGATATCAGCGATTAGTAGGGAGATTAACCTACTTATCACACACTCGACCAGATATTACCTACGTTGTGAGTGTTGTGAGTCAGTTTTTGCATGATCCAGGAAAGGAACATATGCAAGCTGTTCAAAGGATCCTACAATACCTTAACTCAACACTAGGAACTCAAATTCTCCTTCAGCCAAATAAGGAATTATCAGTAAAAGGTTATGCAGATGCAGACTATGGAGGCTCTCAGGTTAATCGACGTTCTACAACAGGGTACTGCACATTTGTTGGTGGTAATTTGGTAACTTGGAGAAGGAAAAAACAAGTAGTAGTGGCAAAATCAAGTGCAGAAGCAGAATTCAGGGCTATGACTTTGGGAATTTGTGAGTTACTGTGAATAAAAATAATACTGGATGATTTAAAAATCTAGGAGAGAGGGCCAATGAACTTGATGATAACAAATCTGCAATAAGCAGTGCATAATCCAGTTCAACATGATCGCACAAAACACATGAAAATTGATAGGCATTTTATAAAGGAGAAGTTAGAAGATGGTATAATTAATCTTCCTTACATCCAGTCTGAAGATCAGGTAGCAGATGTGCTAAGGGATTACCAACTCATAAATTTCAAGAGCTAATAAGCAAGTTAGTATTGAAGGACATTCACTCACCGCTTAAGGGAGAGTGTTAGAATATTTGTAATGCTATCTAGCTGTTATCCATCCTCCCAATTGTACCTACTATCCATCTTCCCAACTGTTTGTATAGTTGTCCTTATTTATTGGTGTCCTACTATATATATATATATATATATATATATATATATATCATTTATTTGGTACCCCCCAAGGAGCAGGAACTGCCATTCTAACACTTCTCGGGGGATTCCATCTGCAAACACAAAGTTTATGGCTGACTGATATTGCTCATCATCATTTAGCTATTGCATTTATTTTTCTCGTTGCCGGTCATATGTA
>JASKGM010075571.1:2573-13905 GCA_034509205.1 Ceratonia siliqua
ATAAGTATTTATCATATTAATTTTACATGTCAAATATTAGAAATAATGAATAAGAATAAGTATGTATTCAAATAATGAATATTTTATTGTTTAAAAAATAAAATGTACCTTAACTTTAAGATATATTTATTAATAAATAATTTCAAATTATTAATATCAAAACAAAATAATTTTTTTATCTCTCTAAATCATTGTATTTTCTAAAGACATTGAATGAGATTTTATTTTTTTATCCGGTATCATAATAAAGTATCATTTTAAAATTATTTACGACATAAACAAAATTAAAATTTTTTTTAATTTTTTAATTTATCAAATTTTAAGTTTGTCCTTTAATTTTTTTAATATCTTATAATTTACCCAACACTTCTAAGTTTATTTATAGCCTTAAATCTATTAACTCCGCACAAAATTTACTGACTGCAAGTTAATTGTCAACATTTAAAATGCCACATTCTCACCCAAACCTTGGCATTGTTGTTTAACGGTGAACCTCTTTTGGACTTCACCTTATCATCACCCACCAATTGCTTCACTTTCCCCTTCACCTTCGTCCCCTCATCTTTCTTCAAGCTACTCTTATTTCCTTTCATGGGTTTTCTGAAATCCAAATTGGCACCAATGGGAAGCGATTCACTGGAGTTCAAATCTATAGGATTGCCAACACATGGTTGCCTGTTTGGAACAGGCTTCAACCCACAAAGCATAGGAACAGGGGATGCCGAATCAAGGCGAGTCACATAAACAAACTGACCCAGTTGGATCGTATCGCTATAAATCAAACCTACATCCACTTTACTCTTCAGATATGGAAACGTACGCAGAGTGCATTGAATTCGAGACCCTCTGCTCTTGCAAAACAGGGCACGATCTCGATCACTTGAAGCAGAGCAGAACGGTTCTCGTCGGTGACCTTCACAACCTTGTTTCTTGCATTGTCGAGAAGCTTTGACAGCACACATGGGGTCAAAGACGCCATGGCATAGCCTGTGTAAGCTCTTCCTCTTCGTCTCTGGTTTGGTTAAAACACCACCTCACCACCAAGGTTCTGATGAGAAGGTGAAAGCCTAATTTGAATAAATTCTCCATCGGACCATTTGGAGCCTGTATAAGTGAACTATTGAAGAACGACATTTGAATAAATCCATGGGACCATTTCAAACCTGTATAATTTAGGGGCTTCGATCGATTTGGTGTGACTCGCAGGTGAAGAACGACGTCCTTCTCTGCCCACCAAAAGTTGAACACCTCGCTCATCCACTCATCACGAGCCCTTGATCGATCTGGAGGAGCCTGTGAAGGAGGGGGGAAGATAGGTGCTCGTACATGAAGGGGAGGAACTAATTAAGAAGGGAATATAAAACGGCTACGTTTCAGTTGAAAGGAAGGAAAATAACTTTTAAATTCGACTTCATTTCGGAGTTCTTCAATGTCCTCGGCTTAACCATTCAAGAGTTAACGGTAAGGATAAATGTAGTGGTATCATATATTTTATTTATTTTAAATTATTTATTATTTAAAATAATAATATAAGAATTAAAATAATTATTAAATAATTTTAATTTTAACAAAAAATAATTATACTTAATTAAATTATATTTAATAAAGTTAATTTAAATCATTGTTATTATTCGATTGAAAATAATAATAAATAAAAATAATATTAAAAAATAATAATTAATATAAAATCACAAATAAATTAAAATAAAATAAAATTCTTAAAATAATAAATAATTTGAACAGGAGAAGTAAGTTGTGGGACATTAACAAAATTAAAAAAAATTAAGGGATAAATTTGAAACATAATGATAAATTAAAAGACTAAAAGAATGCTTTAGCCAAAAAAATTAAGTTTCATGAAACAGTATTTAAACATACAATATTTCTATAGGCACCTCCACAAAATTAACCCAAACAAAATAAACACCGAATTACCCTTTTAACATTCATAGCTTTTGTTAGGTTAGAGTTCTGATGTGTTATTTCTTTTGACATTCAATTAACAATGCTCCATGGGCATTGACAAGGGGGTATGGATCAAAGCTAGGCAAAGTGGCAACTCATAGAATGGGAAGAAACAAGAGTCTTACAAATAACGGAGGCAAAAACGAAATTTGCTTTTCTCACAAAAATAATTTGACAATCTTTCACAAAAGTTTGGTTAGAAACTAAAGAGAAGTGATAAAGTAGTGAAACTTAGCTAAATTTACATGAAGTAATAGGATGATAAATTTTTTTGAGAAATTATAAAATTATTTTTTGTAAGAGTAACAATCAAGGAAATATTGGCAAAATCCCTTCCTCATTCATGATGACTGTTAATATCGCTCCGAGAATTTCATAAAATCGTTATAGAGTAGATCATCCTATTCTAAGACCAAATTGACAAGAGACATGTGTAATAACACACAAAATCTTAAAGAATAATAAATTACAGTATACTCCTTTGCGATTTGGCTCAAAATTAGTTTGTTCTCTTGTGATTTAAAGTCTGTCATTTAACTCTCTAATTTGTTCCATCGGGATACTATCCGGTGGTATCTTTTATACCTAAATTCAATAGAAAAAATTACATGAAAGTTAAAATGGTGAATAATTGCATTATTAAAAGTTTGTTTCACTTATAATTTAAACAAAATTTAAATATTTTGAGAGCATTGCTAGTTTAAACAGATATTTGAAAATTAAAACCATGAGTTTAGTTCGAGCAATAGTCTGAGTGTGAAAATGTTCAAGATACAAGTGAAAAAGACTTTTAATAATAAATGTTCATCGTTTTAACATTTATGTAATTATTTATGCTAAAATTTAGATGAAAAATATCAAAAGGTGGTTAAATGATAACTAAACAAATCACCGTGGACTTAAATGATACACTTTAAACCATTAAGATACAAACAAATTTTGAGTTAAACAAAAGAAGGATAAATTGTAATTTATCGAATAAAAATAAAAGAAAGTTGAGAGATAAGGAAACTTGAGGGGTTGGAGTGAGCATGTATGCAATATGGTACGCATTGAAGAACCTTTGTGAGGCCAAGGCCTCGTGAGTTTCGTACTTTTGCAAGATAACTTGTCTAGCAATAAAAGAAATTATCACAGAGTAATTTTTCAAGCTTAGCCTATTTAACTCCTTGAGCTGAACTCAAGTAGCTCACAAATATCGTGGTCTTTGACACTAATACTTGATGGTCATAAAAAATTTGTTGAAATTAATTAACTATGTTTTAGATGTTGGCCTTTCGGATTTTAAAAGAGCCACACAAGAAAACCATTCCAAATATCAAATAAGCAGGGAGCCTCATGTGATATTGGCTACACCTACTTTGATATTAACATCTTGAACCAAAGAGTGTGGGAGCTTTCGGAAGACAGCATATTCACATGACTGTACAGCATCAACCCTATACTGCGAAGCTGGACTAGTAGCCATATTTAGTTTGATCATAATCTCTTATGCATCTCTGCTAAAGATTTTCTCTGTTGTTTTTTAATTACCCAGTTGTAAGTCGGTGGCTCATCCTTCCATTAACATTATCGTCTATAAATGGTTATGTATTGTTGTGATTAATTGTTGAATAGAGAAATTGAAAAATGTTCATCACTTCTTTGTTTTTGTTTACTTTCATCATTCTTTGTTTTGCAATAGCAAAACAAAGCCATACAAAGCTCTATGCTCTGTCATTGTTGTCACTTGTCCTTTGTTTTGTGGAAGCAAAATAGAGCCACCTTCATCATAATTTTCATAGTATCAGAGCTTTGGTTACTGTAAATCTAGGCACCCTTGTTAATTTGAAGGTGACAATATACGCATACCAAGCTTACCTTTTACCTCCAGTAGCCTTCTCCACCTTTGTTATAGATTTGAGGTCCGCAGTCTCCCCAAACAAAGTCATTGGGGAATAGTCATTCAAGATTCTCAATGGAGAAAGTATACATGTGAAAGGTGTTGGAAGAGTTTACCTTCCAAATGGGATGAAAATTGATCAGGTGTTGAATATACCTGACTTCAAGTGCAACCTATTGTCAGTAAACATATTGACACAGGAATTTAACTGTGATTTTTGTGTAACGCAGGACTTGACTACTAAGGCTGTGATTGAGGTGGGTAGATAATCAGGTGCCTTACATTGCTTAGAGCCATGAAGCATGGGAAAACAACCATGACAGAGAAATGATAATAATTTAGAAATTTGGCATAGAAGGCTTAGACATGCCACTAATGGTAAAATGAAGCTAATTAAGTTCATCCTTAATGATATTACTAGTAATGATGTTTTGTATTGTGACTCTTGCATGAGAGCTAAATAGACCAGACTCCATTTTTCTAATAGTTCTATAAAATCTACCGCACCTTTTAATTTGATACATTGTGATATTTGAGGTCCTTATAGAACTACATCCATATAAGAGGCACATTATTTCCTTTCAATTGTTGATGATTTTATGGGGGAGTATGGGTATATCTAATAAAGCATAAATATGAGGTAAGTCATTTTTAATGTTCCATAACATAGTTGAAACCCAATTTAAAGGAAAATTCAAAATAATAAGAACTGAAAATGAGACTAAATTTAAGTCAAATCATATGATGACTTATTACAGGGAACACAACATATTATTGTAGACATTATGCACTGATACACCCCAATAGAATGAGAGCAGATAGAAAACACACACATGTTCTAGAGACAACCATATCCTTGAGATTTCAAGCTGGTTTGCCAATCAATTTGGGAGGGATGTGTATTGGTAGCTATTTTTCTTATAAATAGACTACCCACAAAGGTCTTGATGGGTAAAATACCTTATCAGATGTTGTTTGGAAAAATACCAAAGTATTGGCAGCTATTTATCTTCCAAGGATGTTGTTTTCTTTAAGGATGTATATCCTTTTAAAAAGTGGAACGAAGCTATGGTTATGGAACAGGCAACACTACATCAGCAGGAAACAAAATGGAACAAGAACTTCATGAAGCTCGAGTACCTTATGAGTCCAAAAGGAGAAATAGCTCAATTGAAGAAGCAATATATCCGCACCAATCAAGACAGTGGCGGATTCATGTGGATGTCATTGATGATGACAGTGAGCTAGGCATGATAAAAATGATGCAAAATGGACCTCTAAAATCCTAGTTTAGTTCGAGTCAAAGAAAGATAAGTGACTGTCAGTGCATGGATTAATGCAAGTTGACAAAAGAAGTTGGCCTAGTTGAATCTCAAGATCCATTTGAATCAAATAGCACGCCAAACCATGTGGGAGTAAACTCATACTCTAAGGGCCTGCGTGTAAGAGATGAGCAAGAGAAAATGGGAGTAAATAATGGGTTGGAACTGATGGTGGTGAAATGGCACCATTACCAATCAAACTACGGTGAATGTGACAGCGCAACAAAAGAATAAGGAAATTGACAAAATATCTTGATGATTATGAGACCACACTACTGCCATTAATTGCAAATATTCCGTCATCTGGGGTGAACTCAGTTCAGTATCCACTGTGCAACTATGTTTCTTATAAGAATTTGTCCTCTTCACATAAGGTTTTCTTGGCGGCCATCACATCCAATGATGAGCCTAAAAATTTTTCACAAGCTGTAAAACATAACCATTAGAGGGAGGCAATTAAGAAAGAAATACAAGCCCTAAAAGAAAATGGGAACTGGTCACTAGAGAGGCTTCTACTAAAAAAGAAAGCTAAAAACTCCAAGTGGGTCTACAAAATCAAGTATAAGCCCAATGGTGAGATTGAACGCTACATAGCAAGGCTAGTTACGAAAGATTTTACCTAAGTAGAAGGCATTGATTTTCATGAGACCTTTGCACCTATAGCGAAACATCTCACAGTCAAATGTTTACTTGTGTTAGTAGTGAAAAATAGATGGAAAATACATCAATTAGATGTACAAAATGTTTTTCTCCATGGAGATTTGGTTGAAAAAGTTTATATGAGGATCTCACAAGGATTTACACGCAAGTGGGAGATCAGAGTGTGTAGACTAAGAAAATCGTTGTATGGATCACGATAAACATCTCGCAATAAGTACCACAAATTTACATATGCTCTAACTAATGTGGAATTTAGGCAATCTAGAGTAGATTATTCATCATTCATTTACAAGAAAGAAGAAGTATTTGTTACTGCACTAATATATGTTGATAACATCATATTGGTAGGAAACAATATGAAACAAATACAGAAAGTGAAGAAACATTAGATGATAAATTTAGCATCAAGCATCTAGGCCCATTAAGTTATTTCTTGGGAATAGAAGTTGCTAAAATGCTAGATGGGATAGTCTTGAGTCAGCGACAATACACCCTTGATATATTGAAAGAATCAAAGATGTAGGCATACAAGCCTTGTCCAACACCAATAGAACAAAATACAAACTTATAACAGCCTGCGAAAAAGCAAGTATAGATGTTGGTCAATACATATGTTTGATAGGATGCCTGCTGTAGCTGACTGTCACTAGACCAACTATAACATATGCAATCAACATACATAGTCAATTTGTTAGTTCTCCAAAACAAGAACACATGATAATAGCAGAACGAGTGATGAGATATCTAAAAATGACACCAAGACAAGGAATATTGTTTCCAAGATTAAGAAATTTCACCCTTAAAGTATACTATGATATAAACTAGGGAGGATGTCCAATGACTCGAAGATCATGTATGGGCTATTTCATCACATTGGGAGGTGCACAAGTATCATGGAGAACTAAGAAACAATCGGTAGTACCAAGATCATCAATAGAAGTGGAATATAGAGCTATGGCTACTACCACAAGCAAAATATTGTGGTTGCATTGGCTCTTGAAGGATCTACAAGTGCTGCAAATAGGACCCACAGCCATGTACTGTGATAATCATGTAGCTTTACACATCGCTACTAACTTAATTTTTCATGAAAAAACTAAGCATGTTGAATTGGATTGTCAATTTGTTAGGGAAAGGGTACAATCCAATGAAATTGCACCAACAAAGATTTTTCATGAAAGAACTAAGTATGTTGAATTGGATTGTCAATTTGTTAGGGAAAGGGTACAATCCAATGAAATTGCACCAACAAAGATTTGGATAGGAGCATAAGTAGTCTATGTGTTTATTAAGGCACTCAATAAAGATCAGTTTAAATCATTAGTAAGCAAGTTGGGTGTTATAAATTTATACACACCAACTTGAGGGAGATTGTTGAAATTAATTAACTATGTTCTAAATGTTGGCCTTTCAGATTGTAAAAGAGCCACATAAGAAAACCATTCCAAATATCATATAAGTTGAAGGCACATGTGATCATGGCTACACCTACTCTGATATTAACGTCTTGAACCAAAGAATGCGGGAGTCTGGAACACAGTGCAACACATGACTGTAAACGCCATCCATATACTACAAAGTTGGATTGGTAGCCGGCTTTACTCTGATTATAATCTTGATGCATCTCTTCTAAAGATTTTCTCTGCTATTTTTTAATTACCCTGTTTTAAGTCAGTGGCTCATCCTTCCACTGACATTATCGTCTATAAATGGTTCTATACTGTGGCTATTGATTGACGAATAGAGAAATAAAACATGTTCATTAACTTCTTTTGAAGTTTTTGTCATCGTCCTCTGTTTTGCGATAGCAAAACAAAGCCACACAAAGCATTGTGCTCTGTCGTCGTCGTCACTTGTTCTCTGTTTTGTGAAAGCAAAATAGAGCCACCTTCACCATAATTTTCAAAATCCTATGACATGTTATACTAACCCACAAGTTTGTAAGTCCTCCACTAACAAATCTTAAAGGGAGAAAAATAGTTATAACAATAAAGTTACATCTTATTTAATTGTTATAATTTTTGATTTAATAATAAGCGTCATATCTTAATTATTAACATCAATGTTATATTATTGCATTTGACAACACTCCACCAGTGATCCATGTGCGTTGACAAGGGGGTATGGATCAAAGCTAGGCAGGGTTATTTCTCAAAGAAATGAGAATTATAGTATTTCTTTTGAGAAACATTCAAGAATAAATTATTTTTTTAGTATCTTTAAAGATATTATATTTTATAACCACACTTAAATAAAATTATCACAAGTTATAAGAACAGAATTAGATAACGATGCAAATTAATAAGGAAGAAGAAGAAGAAGAAATTAATGGCCTCACCATGGCAACAGGTTCTTCATGCTTACGAGCATGTTGAGTGTGTTTGTTGAGCCCCCGTTCCTTCCCAAGGCCGCTTTGCTTGACTTCAGTCAAGTCAGTCTTCTGACGTTTCTTGTTGGCACGAGCCTTGGAGAACACCATGGTATATCCATTACCATTAGCTCCTAGGGCATTCTGGTTCCACCCTCCAAATTGAGGCACAGACATCAGAGCACTTTTTTGCTGCATACATAGTGTAACTTTGAGTCAGTATCTTAGTTCCTCTTTCTTCAATAAATTCAATTTAAAAAATGAATAAATTGAGTTAATTATAAACAAATATATAAATATATTTTTAATAATTTATATATCTATTATGATTGATTTCAATCTTGCATTTTATAAATCTCAACTAAAAATTTCTCATGCATTTGTATTAGGGAGAATTGAAATTGTCATCTTGACCTTGTATTGATTAATACCCCCTTATCAACGCACATCAACCAATACAAGCTCAAGATTTCAATGTAGGCAGAAAAATAAGGATATTTTGGCCTATAGAATGGGGATTGTTCATCCCCATGGGAACTGATCTTTGCTTAAATTGGCTACAATATGCTAAATGACAATTACATTGCCACATGGTAACAGGATGTAGATAGAACCCTGGCTGCATCAAGAAAAATTCTTGTTAGAATTTGAGTAAAATCACTGAAAAACCAAAAAAAAAAGTATTGATACATATTAAGAGAAAAAGTATTTATTTTGTATTATTTGGTTTTTTTTATATCTGATAATTTTTTTTAAAATTTTTAGTTTTCCTTTGAACAGTATTTTTAGAACAATAACATTGAAATTTTTTATTGTTCAAAATTTTTTTTTAAAAATATCAAGCACGGAAAATTGCCAAATAATATAAAAAAGTAAAATAAAAAATAAAAAAATATGGTAAAAGGTAAAAACAAAAAAGTGTTGTATGGAAATTGCATGGAAATATTACTATACCCCAAAGAAACAATATAGAACTTAACAAACTTCTCAAATATTTTTGAATATTTGCCAAATTCTAGTGATTTCAAAACTGCTCTTTGATTTATCTTTTTTCTTCCTGGCATAGTTACCAACATCATAAATTTCCTTTTCCCTTTCCATATGTTATGGGATTCATTTCTAATGGTGATTTATTATTTTACCATTATAGCATTCTACTTTGCAATTAAAAATTGGAGATAAGAAACATATTTTAAGGTTAAAAAATATACATGATCATGGATCAAGTGGCAATTCTAACTTTTGTCAATTTTAAATGGCTTAAAGTTTCAAAATATGAAATTTTTTTATATAAAATAAAGCTCAAAATCCTCTCAATAATCAGCTTTATTAAAAAAAGAATGTATATAATTTTTTTCCTATACGATTGGTTATTTTTCTCTCTACTATACAATTTTTTTTGTATGGCTTTAATATTTGAGAGTATGATTTCATTCTAACACTCCATAAATTTTTTTATCCTCAAAAGCCAGTGTCATTATTATTTTAGTACTTCAAATGAATGAAGTTAGAACAAAATCATATTCTTGGATTCTAAAATACTCCAAAAAATCTATAAAATATCAAATTTATAACGGACGACATAATCTTTCAAGAATCAAAATAAGACCTGTGTCTTCTTTTTCTTTTAAAAAAGGTTCTTCTACTCTCAACATATTAATTTCTAGCAGATCTAAATGGTTACCTCCTTTTGTTCCATGCCAGAATGGAGAGGTCAGGCCAGCCCTGGGAAATCAGGGGGGCTGCAACTGCTATACAAATTAAGTTTGTTATCTACAACTTGTAAGCATATAGGCCAATTGAAGGGGGTGGGAATTTGCTTGCCATTGGTGTCTTTGATCTAAGGGATACTAGGGTGGAACTAAACAACTTGTTCTTTTTTCTCACTATTTATCCAACTTCAAGGAGCCATAAAACTTTGCTATTTTTGGATGTTTAATTAGTTTTGATGAAGTTGAATAAGAGTAAAAGTAGGGCAAAAACTATGGGTAGCCTCTTGACTGCTATTCTTCTGGTATGAATTGTGGAAAATGAAAAGGTAGACTAAGTTTATAAAAAAAAATTAGATCGAATCAATTATAAATAAATATATAAATATGTAAAATTAAAATTAATTATAAATTATTAGATGAGAAATACAAATTTATCTAATAATTTATAAATGTATCATGGGCATGCCTTTAATATTTTATGAATACTAAATATTTTTTTAGATAATATAAAAGTGTCATTGCTGAAGTCTCATGATCAGAACAATTGCTTTGAAGGCACTAAAAAAGAATCATGGACACTAAATGTGTGTCAATCTATCATTATTGAGAAAAAAGTGGGCTTGTTTGATTATTTTTGTTTTTAAAAAAATATTTTTGAAAATAAATAAACCAAAAAAATCTATTTATTACAAATGTTTTCTTTTTAAAATTTTAAAAACTGTTTTCCATTTTAAGTAGAATAGATAATAAAGAACAACTTTAAGTTGTTCTCAAATTTCTATTATGTGTTTTCTCTAAAAAAATATAAAAATAAAATTTTAATATTGATGATATTTTTGTAAGCAAATTTATAAATCAACTTAATTAATCTTTTCTATTATTTGATTCTATAATATTATAATTATAATTATTTATATATTTTAATAATATACATTTTAATTTTAATGTTTCGAAAACTGTTTTGAGAAAAGGTTTTTAAATGATTTTTTATTTTTTATTTTCAAAAATTGTTATCAAAAACGAAAAAAAAAACATAATCAATAGGCCCAGGTTTTATCTATTACTAACATATAATGATTTCTTTGTATTTATCTCATTAATATGTCTAGTAATGGGCTAGGCGATCGATTTAATTAGGACAAAGCTTAATAAATGTTTAAATAGTGTGTCTAACCTAAATTTAGTGATTTAAAAATTCACAGTCATTAAATTAGTAGATATAACAAATCATGATTATTAACCATGGAACTGAAAATATTATTATTAAATTACTTAAAAAATATATAAAAAATATATAAATATAAAATATATGTATTACATTTATTTAGATTAAGAATAATTAAAATAATTTTTTTAAGATGCAAAGGAAGTGAAAAAGGATAAGGGCCTTTGGAACAATTTTTAAAAATTATTTTTTTGTTTT
>JASKGM010075582.1:0-15401 GCA_034509205.1 Ceratonia siliqua
CACCCTAAGAGAGTAATTATCTATCATATTTCAGTTTCTTATTCTCATTACTTAGTGAAGTTACTCTGAGGCTATCAATAAATATTAGAGAACCAGAATAACAACAACAGGAACAAAATATTTAAGTATATAAAAAAGGAAAGAGAAAAAAAAGCCAGCGGACTCGTACATATTGCAAACCAGAAACCACAGGTTTAAAAGAAAAGGCATAAAATGAAATCCATATGAAGGGTAAAACGGAGAAAAACAGTGAGATACCTCGAGGAACTCTTCAGCATACGCCTGAGCAAGTTGGGTCTTCAGCTGGTCTTTGAAATCCTCTGCGGAGAATTGGGGCGATGATCCGCTCGACGCACTCGAGAATGAATCCATTTGCTTCGTTTTGAATCTGCTGCTCAGAACTCTTACGCTGGGAGGAAAGCTATAAAAGCCCCTGCGGTCCCTAACCCCCACCCCCTTTATTTTCCCGTTTACTTTTTCCCTCACCTTTGGGTCATTCGCTCAAACCCTAATTACGCGTGAAGCTGATCAACGTAAACGTTTGGTTTGGGCGAGGACCCGATTCTGGACTCCCCACAATAATCCGGCCCAACTTTGGGAAATTTTCGTTTCCTTTCTTTCTTTCTCCCAGGTAGAATTTTTGGATAGATATATGATCTAATTTGCGTACTCAGTCAAAATTTCGTAAAAGTTCTTAAATCAATATAATATATAATCTAATTTATGAATTTCATAAGTGAAATTTATCAACTAATTTTCATTTTCATATTTAAATTTAAATTTCACTGTAGTATTTTTAAAATTAAACTCATGTCCTTATTAAATGTATATTAGAATTTTAGGCTCTCACGTGGACTTGACCAAGTATACTTTATAAATTCAATATTCATACAATCTTATCTAGACAATAAAGAAAAATAAATAAATATTTTTATATTTCTATATATTATTTATACTATTATATATGTATTTAGGATATAGAAATTATTCATTATTATTTTATTTTTTCTATTTTAGAAAATAAATAATGAATAATAAATTTTTTGAAAAAAAAAATTGATATGCACATTAGTACACACTAATATTATTTACTAGTGTCATATTAATATATATCAATATACTTTTTTTAAAAACATTATTTAAAAAATTAAAATTATAACTATCCATTATACTTTAAAAAGAAATTAAAGTAACAATATAAAACAATATTAATCAATTTAGTAAATTGAGTTTTACTACAAACATACATATGCTTTGTGTATACCTTTGCAATAAAAATATGTAAATATATAATTAAATTAATATATTGGAACAAGAAGGGCTGGCCTAGCTCAACCATGGTAGTATTAAAAAGTTTAAAACAGATGCCTAAATTGAATCCAAGTGTCGTCTTTGGATGAATTCGGACTTAAACCCATGTCCCAGTTTCCAAGATGGTTTCCGTTAGCCCATGAGACTTTAAACTGGAAAGAGAGATAAATGAGTATGGCAAGATTTATCTCAGGACATGGCTCCACTTTTTTTCTTTCTTTCCTTCATATTTATTTATTTTAAAAGAATTCACCTGTACATTTTAGATTTGAATCTTATTATTTTTTATGGGAAAAAGATGGGATCCTTTTCTATTGATTGTGATTGTATAATTTTTTGGACGGCCACGATGAAACCATGCCATCCTCTTAAAAAGAATTTTTATTTTATTTTTTTCAATTTTCTTCCCATTTGCAGTCCTCTTCTCCTGGGAAGAGTTTCTGGCAGTTGAAGACCATCACCGACGATCATGCTGCACCTCTTGGACTTTAGCTCCAACTTCATTTTTTGCATTACCAATGGTGGGTTTTCTCATAAACTCTTTTCAGCTTATGAGCTTTTCTCCAATGGCAAGATTGTGCCCATGGAAATCAGTAAATTTTCCAACGCCCCAAATCAAACCCATAAATCTTTCTCTTGATAATCATAGTTCTGAGATGGTTCTTATGCTGGTTTATAGAATCATCACAAGTCGAAGAACAACAACCCCATTTGTTGGAGATTCTTGGATCGTGTGGGGACAACAAAAATGAAGGAATGCGATTTTGAAGGGGTCCAATTATTAGAACTCCTCTGTTGAATTAATCAATAACAAATTTTATAAGTTTGTGTACATGAAGATCTAATTTTTGGATTGCTAATTTTTCTTCGTCTTGATTTCTGATTGTATTGAGGCTATGATTACTGGTTGTAAACTTGCAACCAACTCTGTTTTTCTTTGTTCTGACTTTTTTTTTGGATATTTTCTTTTATACTTTCATTTCATTTCACTAAATCGTTTCTTTCTGATTCCAGTTTTCTCTTTATTTTGGTTACAGTCGGTTGAAGATAAACCCTACACTGTAACTCATCTTGTTCCTCGATTCTGCCATTTGATTCTCGGAAGCTTCAAGAATTCGGCCATGACACAATCCGCCTCATCTTCTTTCCTCTCATTGGTTGAGAAAGGACCACGAGCACCAACAAAAGAGGCACCAATAGACGCCGTGCTGACAACGGCAAAGCCTTCGACAGCCTGACATTGACAATTTTAGGGGTCAAAACCATAGGCGAATCAATGAGCTTTGTGCCTAAGAAGTCATGGAAAACTGGCTTTATTAATTGTTGGCTCTCACTGTTGTTGCCATTTTTGTGTGAGCCATTATTAGCACGGGCATTGCATACCCATCTCACCTTCCATAGCTACTCCTACTCCATACTCTCGTAAACAGAGAGAGAGAAAGTGAAAGAGAGAGGAAAGCAAATCAGAGCAATCTCCATAACACAATTTTTTTTTAATTTGTTGGCTAAATCGTGGCCATCTAAGCATTTGGATGGCCGCGATTTGAAGAAAAGGACGGTCCTTAAAGGACTGGATTTTTATCCGTAAATTTTGCATGAAATTTGGTATTATCTCCATTTACTTATGAGTAGTTGATGAATTTTTACATGTCATTTTTTGACTAAAAAATAAAATCCTAGATCTTAATATTTGTTTTTTTTTATAGCTACTGCTACTTGGTAAATGAGTATAAATTTTGAAAAAGGAGAGAAAACAGATTGTCTTCATACGTAAGGTAACATTGTCAGCATATTATGGTGGTTACTACCTACTGTGCAAAACCAAGAAGACGAAAAAAAAAAAAAACCAAAGGATTGAAAATTGAGATTTGTTTTGCCATGTCAGAAAACGACATTAAGTTTTTTTTATCCACATGGCATAAATTGAATGGAGGTAGTAATACTCCATCTTATAACAACAAAATTTTGTAAGTAGTACTAATTACTAAGTGCATCATCTTAAAAATCTCTTAAAAAAAAGTTGACATTTTATCTGTACCAGAAATAGTATGATGGAGATGAACATAGGTAGGGTTTTATAATACTTATATTTTGACCCACATAAAAATATTAAACTCATACATGTACAAGTATTAAATTTAAGCTTCATATTCTTTACGTTAAATTCAGATTTATTTATTAAAAAAATTTAAAATTGAACAAAAATTTTTAATACTTAAATTTTTTTAATAAAATTCAAATATAAGAAAAACTCTTAAATAACTATTACTGTAATTCAAATAATAAGAAATTTTAAATAACTACTAATGTCTTCTAAACAAGAAAAAACTTTAAAAAAACTACTCATTTTAAATTTTAATGATCACAAAATAATTAAAAATAAGGCTTAATTATATTTGTGGCATTGTATATCAATTGTTAGTAAGTTCTGTAGATTATGGAGTTCAGTCAAAGCCGTCAATACCAAAGCTTCCTAGTATGATATATCTTGCTAGGATGGTATGTACTATCCGTTTCCTTTTTCGGTCGAGTGTATCTGCATGGATTCAGTGTAGTTGCGCGGTTGCATGAAACGATCGTTTTAGAAAAAAAGAGAGGCATTGGAGTGCGCATATGAAAAAAAAATGAGCGCATCGTAACCGTCCAATACGTGCTAAATGACCATGACGCAATTGTGCCATGTGCATTTTACGCCTGACTGTATAGGATCTGGACTCGTTTGTACTCTCGAATAAAATTTGTTGTCTTTGTACTTCAAGAAGAAAAATAAAAGCTTTTTGAATGCATATTTAAAAGTTAGAAAAAAATCTACCAATATTCCTTAAATTATAATATTCATAAAATTTTTCTTGAATTATAAAAACTAAAAATTTGAACCATCATTTCATTAAATTTAACCCATTGTGTTTAAATTTGTAAATCTACAAATAACACAAATAATAATTTATGTATAATATTTAGTATGTATTAAATTAAGTATGAATATACATTTAATTTTAAGTTTATACATTAATATTTTTATATCATTTTAATTTAAACAAAAAAATTAAATTTAACTAGTTAAAAATTTAAAGTTTTATTTTTTTAAATTTTATAATTAAAACTTTTTTTACGATAAGTGTCCTTTACGTTTTCTCTAGCAAGCATAGAGAAAATAATTGGTTTTATTTTGCACGTGCAAAATTGACATAAGAATGGCCCTAGAAATGCTAAATCTTCTTAGAAGTATATATGGTTTGAGTCTTCCACAAATGCATTTGGTTATTTTTGCTTCAGTCATTTTTTATTATTTTTTGCTCATTGTAACTGTTTGTGTACGTATGGATGACCACGATAAATTTTTAGCAAAAAAAAAAAGGTGCACTAAAAAAAAAAAAACACGTCCTAATGTAGTCATCTATGTGCGCACAGATGGTCATAATAAATATATGATCGGTCATGACCGAATCCAAATTTTTTGTAAAATCGTAACTATCACATTATGGGCCAATTTTTGTTGTTGTTGAGAAGTACTCTTAACAAACAAAATTTCTTAAACAAATAATTGAAATTAAATATTTATAAAAATTTGTAAAAAATCTTAATTGTAAGAATAACATTAATATATTATTTCACGCATTAATGAAAAAAATGTTAATATTAAATAAATAGTACTCTTACAAGTCTTATAAAATTATTCCTTTGTTGACTAATTTCGTTTGCCAAGAATGCAAATGAGATTTTCTAGTTATCTTTTTTAAGTAAGTGAGAAAGCAAGCAAAGAAGAAGGATTTCATAAAATAGCAAGCGAGTTCATCTGGGCCAATCCCTTCATTGAGAGAGCCAGTTGCAAGATATGGGAAACAGTAACCTATTCTTAATAGTCAAAGCGAACCCTTTCATTCCGAATTCTTTAATTTGGAATGAATCAAATATCCCTAAGTAGGATTCGAACCTACGACCAGTCAATTAACAGCTGATCGCTCTACCACTGAACTACTGAGGAACAACGAAAAATTAGATCTCATAGAGTTCAATTCCCGTTCTTAACCCATGACCAATATGAGCTCAAAGTTTCCTCGTAACTTGCAAAACTTCTTCGTAGTGGGCTCCATTCCATGCCTCATTTCATAGGGAGCCTCAAAGTAGATCTATTTCATTATATTCCATCCATATACTAATTCCATTCATTTAATATCCCTTTCTTTGGTGTCATTGAGATAAGAGATGCCTTTTTTAGTCTATATGTTTTTATTTCTCTATATATGGAAAGTTTAAAAATCATCATATAATAATCTATAAATTGCAATAAAAAAGAAAAAGGGAAGTTTGTGATAATTTTTAAACCTTTTATACTAGATAATCTAGTATTCTTATGCATGAAGATAACTAAATCGACCGTTGTGGTTGGACTCTATTATGGATTTCTAACCACATTTTTCATAGAGCCTTCTATCTCTTCCTTCTCTGAGCTCGAGTTATGGAAGAAGGAACTGAGAAGAAAGTATCAGCAACAACCAGCTTTATTATGGGACAACTCATGATGTTCATATTGGTTTATTATGCGCCTTTGCATCTAGCATTGGATAGACCTTATACAATAATTGTCATAGGTCTATCATATCTTTTATTTCATTTCTTTTAATAATCACAAACACTTTTTGAATTATGGATCCACTAATCAAAATTTAATGTGTAATTTTAGCATTCAAAGGATATTCCTAAATAATCTCATTTTCCAGTTATTGAACCTTTTTATTTTACCAAGTTCAATGTTAGTCAGATTAGATAACATTTATATGTTTCGACTTTCGATGCAACAATAAAATTTTATTTCTAACAAATAGTTTGTTGTTTGGTTAATTGGTCATATTTTATTCATGAAACGGGTTGGATTGATATTAGTTTGGATGCAGCAAAATAATTCTATATATCTATCTAGATATAATTGATAAAATAATATATTATTTTATATAGATATTCTTATCTATTATAGATATTATTCTATATAGATAAATGTGTCTTCATATAAGCATAATAAAATAAAGATTAAAAAGACTTTTATAAAGTTTATGACTTAATTGCACTTTTAATCCTCTAAATTTATCAAAGTTACAATTGTAGTCCCTCTAATTTTATCTTGAACAAGTTTTATCAAAGTTACAGTTTTGGTCCCTCAGGATAAAGGTAAGGGGACCAAAATTACAACTTTGCTACAACTTTGATAAAACCAGAGAGATTATATTGTTCAAAATGAAACTAAAGGGACCAAAACTATAACTTTTAACAAATTAGGAGACCGACAATATAATTAATCCTAAAGTTTATAAGAGTGCGACCTTAGCATTTCTAAAGAAACAAAGTGTAGAGAGCAATAGCTACCAAGGAATAAAATTTTATTTCGAAGGATCGTTTCAATCACTACAAAAATGAAAACGTTTCGAAAATTTAGCGAAAATAAAATTTTTTTGAAGAAACATTTCAATTTTAAACTAATATTTTCAATTTAAAGGATTCTAACGTAATAAAAATTGCATTGATATATAAAATTAAATAACATAGTGTTGAATAATTATATTCTCATTCAAATAACATTGATATAATCAATGTTCATAAATTTTGAAAACATTTCACATACATAAAATTTAATGCAAATTGCATAAATTTTGACAACATTTGATATATATATAAAATTTAATGCAACTTACATAAAATTTGACAATATTTGACATACATTTTTCATATTTATCATCATTTACTTCAAAGTCACACTACTACCCTTCATAAATTTGTGACAAAAATTTGCATTATAAATATTATATATTTCTACTTACCATTTCCCTATAAGTCCAACCAAGATGTTTTTCTATTTTTTTTTCTTCTTTGAATCTTCTTCTATTAATTTTTTTTTCCTTTACATGAATTATCTATATCTATAAAATGATAATACAAATATGTAAATAGAAAAATGAACTAAACTCTATACCCTAATATCAATCATTCTATTTTTTTATCCAAAAAATATTAATTCTATCTATAACATTAAAAATTTTATCCCAATTAAATTTCATCTATAGAATTACACTATAACTTACTTAAGATCAATATTATATTAAATTAGAATTAACATGAATTAAAAAGTAGGAATACGTTATAATTAAATGATTTATACACGAAAGAAAGATATTATTTTAATAGTTTCCATGTTTATTTTTTTTATTTGTACGTTTTTATATTAGACAAATAATGAAAATAAGAATACTATATCTTTTTAGAAACTAAAATACTTTACTTATCATTATAATACACGAACGGCCGCAGTCCTATCCATACAGATTTAAGATTGTATTTTACGTACCAATGGCCCTTCGGCTAGCAATCTAAAAACATCTAACTAATAACATCCATTATAATTGGCTGAATGCGGAGCAGCTACAATACAGTGCCTAATTCCTGCTACCATTCCACAATATGAAAAGCACGGCCCCCTTTTGTTGAGTAGAGCAATTCAGTTACCAATGATGGTCTTCCTTTATTTCACTACATGGGTCCAGTCATTAAACACTCTCGTGCTGACAGCTAGGAGCTACCCATTTGCTTCATCATTGGCTTGTTTCTATCCACTGGCTCCATGCGGTTAACCCTTCACCTCCACCTCCTAAAAAGGTATATAGATGGACTGGTAGTAGGCCACCTGAAAATAAATATTTATCATACGACACGTATTTTATTTTTTAACTCCCCAAACTTTCGAGCGATTGCATGTTGTTGTTTTTCTATGTATACTTCTATTAGTGCTTGTATCGCTCTGGAAATCATTACTTTCTTTCGGTCTCCAATGGACTCATTTTGAACATCAAGCCGGCTTGTCTCCTCAACTGGCGAGCATAATGACTTGAACCAATCTTCAAGGAATGATGCTTTCTTTACACAAATAAAATAAAGGAAAATCAAATTAAAAAGTTTCATCAGTGTAAACATTATAAGGAGGCAAGACAATCCAATTTTCTCCATACCATCCAGAGAATCAACAGACAAACTGATATTGCAAATGCATTTAAGTACAAACACACCAAGGACATGTGAGATATAGGCCGATATCATTTCTTGCCTGACCACAAACTGCCACATTTATAAAACTAAGACAAGTTGGGTGGGTGTTATGTTGACACAAATTTTTAATATTTTTATTATAAAGTACTATAATTATGATATATTTCTACAAGAAGAAACATATTTCCATGTCACCATGTTACTGAGTCTAAAGTCAATGCTGATTGAATGTTTATTGACATGCCACAAAAGTTTAGTATGTATATTTTTCATGACTATCAGTGACATGATTCACAGGAAAAGTGAATGCTACCTAGTTCAATATCAGCCAAACAATCAAGAGGAACCTACAAAACAATGGCACTTGAAGGGTCAAGTCATTGATTAACAACTTCACCTGTCGACACACCTAAAGCTGAGTAAGATTGGCTGGCCGTGTTGTAACCTCAAAGTGGAAGTGCTTTGAGAAAGAATCAGTGAGCCAAGCCATGTCATGCTACTCTTGAGCAGGGAATGCTGTTGTAACTTCAATCAGTTTTGTAAAAATATAGAATCTCTTTCACAGCAAAAATATAGATTCTGCTGTCATTTAAAATAAATTTTAGGTTTTGGCCAAACTCATAAATAATTAAAAAAGCGTTTTTTTTTCTATTAAAAAAAAGCAGCTTTTTCCTGTTTTGCAGCTAAGCCAAACAGGCTATAAGTTGGCAGAGAATGCCCTGTTACAGGTTATTATGGTTATAGAAGCAGAAGGATGCCATCCACTACAAGAAGAGAGGTCTCATTTGTCAGTCGAACAATATAAAGACAGCAAAGGCTACAAGATACCATTTAGTGCCAACCAGGTCTGCAAAGATGGGAAATTTGTCACAACCTTGGTGGCATGGACCAGTCATAGAAGTATGGAACTTTCATCCAGGACTGCTTAGTAAAGGATAGTATTTTAGGCAATTCATTTAGTGCACAGGTCTTAAGTGAGTGAAATTGCTATGAGCTTTTCTTTTTATTCTTGAGGATAGATATAATTTCCTTAATGCGCTCTCCTAGTTACAGATCTTTGAGGCCATTTCAGGGAATCAGGTTTGAGCATTACTTTAAGAGTCTTTTGGCTGGTAATTATACTGACGATGAGTGAGTTTTGAGGCTAGAGCCACAAGGTGCTGCCCCTCACTTATTTGGGGATCCCTCCTGGGGAAACACCACGCACTTCTTTTTGGGACCAGTGGTGAATATTTCCGAGACATTTGACAGTTGGATGGGGGAACTTCCTTCTCTTTAGGTGTTTGGGTACTCTCATCCAAGCTTTGCTTTTCCAGCACCCCCTTTATTGCCTCCATGTTCAAGATCCCTGTGGCAGAAATGGAGAGAACTGAGAAGATTTGAGGGACTGTGTTCTGGAGTGAGTGGAACTAAAAGATATCATTTGGTTGATTTTGAGAGATTTGTTGCATGCTAAGGAAGGTGAATAGGATATTGGGAATCTCATATCTAAAAACAGCACTTATTGCTAAATGATTGTGGTGTTCTCCCTTGGAGACTTACTATGGCATATTGATTAGGAGCAAGTATAGTCTACCAGTAAAATGGGTGGACTGCAAAGGCTGAGACCAACAATCCACGCACAACCCCAGAAATTCATTCCTAAAATATACACTTCTTTTCAATGATTGGATCTGCCTTTCGTTTATGGAAGGATCCTTGGTTAGGAGAGAATTCTTTCTAAGAATCCTTTCCTTGTCTAGTGAACAAGGTTCCCGTCATTCTTGGAACTTAAATTTCGTCAGGAACTTTATGATAGGGAGACTTGAGTTATGTCTTTGCTCAATCCTACTTGATTCCTCTCATTTCCGTCAGTCATGATAGACGACTATGGTCTATATCAATTTTAATTTTTCCCATCTGCACCAGTAAATCTTCCTTTCAATATTTGGTCCATAACCTTTATAGTAAGAATTTGCCCCCTGACCTCGGAAATCTTGTTCTCTACCTGTCATTGTGGTTTTGGGGAAATGAGAAAAATAAACCTTTTTGGAACTGTGCTCTTTCTACTAGTATTTAGTGTTTATGAATAAAGCACAAAGCTAGAATTTTTAAGCAGCCACCTCAGCTGTTACATCTTTTGCATTACAGACTTCTTGGCCTCTCAGTGAATCAAAGCTCATGGCTTTTCCAGGGGATTCCTTTGGCAAATTAGCAAAAGGAAAGCAGCTCCGTTGAGCTGATGTATTCTTTTTCTTGATTTTATATCCATTTCTCTGTTTTTGGAGGATATCTTATCCACCCTAGCATATCTTATTTTAGTTGTAAAATCTTTTATCAAAGAAACAAAATGATAAATACTTTGGCAGAAAGCTCTTTCATTAGTGGAGGGTTTGTGTTTCTTCTCCCCATATCTATGATGAATATAAGAAGTAACTTCATCTTTGTTGCAATGTTGCCTAAATGTATTACTTGTTTGTGTTGATGTGTCTCTTGCTACTGTTGTGCCATCCAATGGATGGTGTTAAAGATTATAATAAAACTATTCAAAGGCTTTCTCCTAATTACTTAAGCTTTTGAGTTGAAATAGTCATCGACATGATATCATAGCCTCTATGATCAAGTGAATTCGATCCTTGATACCTCTCTTCTTCATAATTAAATTGAATTTCAACACAAGGTATGGTAGGCCTATGCTTATCCACGCTTCAAGCCCAAAGATAACTTTTGCGTGAGGGTGTGTTATTATAATAAAACTATTTGTGAATTTTTTCCTAATAACTTAAGCTTTTGGGTTGAAATAGCTCTTGATAGATGTGTTAGCTCTTACATTACCTAAATATTGCCTTTGAAGTTACTCATAGTTAGTTAACTTGCTACCTAGTTAGGAGAGAGAAATGCTACATTAAGGTGAAGCTCACAACAGTGTGTCACAAATGGTCATTTCAAGGAAATGTCTTAGACAAACTTTCAGAGAACATACGGCACACTGGATGTATGTATTTTGTTCCTATTTGTTCTTTTATTCATTGTTTTGATTTAGGAGGATAACTTAACCTCAACTTTCGTACTCTCATCTAGCTCTTTTCTATTAAAGAAAAAGACCAAACGACATTAATAACTTTTCCCTTTCCTTTGTTTTTCCTTTTCATTCACAGTACACATTGTTTTAATTCTTTTTGCCTCATGCCAAGGATATTAAATACTTACCTTCACAAGAAAAGCTTTCAACAGATCATGATTTGTGCTTGAGGTAAAGCTCAGAACATGTAGCATTGTCAAGGTTAACTGTACCAGGAAATAGAGGATTTTAATTAAGCCACACATAGAGGGGGCCGAAAGAGCAATGTCATAATTCCATGATTTAATACCAACCTGAAAATAAAGATAAGAATGCCATGTAAGTCTTCACTCAAACTTTAAATAATCCAACCTAAGATAGAAGTCCATATAATGTAACAATTTCTTTATCCACATTATAATAGCTTAATATATTAGGGAAAAAACATCTTAAAAGTTCATTATAAAGGAGTGCATATTGCAAATATCAAATTCCAAAAGTTCTAAAAGAAGTTTCAAAGCCTTGCTGAAAGAAGGTTAATGTCAATTCAGCTTTATAACAAAAAAATTCTTAGTTTAACCATAACACCCAGATTTTCATATCTTTCTTATTTGACTACTCCAAAATTATTCATGAATATGAAGTTTGACCTGTTTCTGCAATGCGATCCAATACTTGAAACTCGAAGGTGCCGAAATTAGGTCCATATTTAAATTCTCTATTACATGCTCCACACCTTGCACAATGTCTGAGAAGGATAGCCCATAACCTGTTAAAACAAGAGAAAACAGATTATATTCAGATTATGAAATTAAATTCAATAAAGTAAGAGTGAGGGGCAAGTAATCAGAAAAAAACAATAAAATTTGAACAAATGCTGTGATAAAAGCCTAGAAAGGACAGATGCAAGACTTAGATAAGGGGAAACAACGATGCATCCAAATAAGTAACTAAAATTATCATACATAATAGAGCAATAAACTATTTGAGTTCAACTTCAATTCAATTCTATTTCTTCCAACCTGGTATGATAACCAGATAAACATGTCTTCCAGTGCTCTGTAATGTCTAAGAAAAAGCATGTCCGTACTCCACATAAGGAGATATGGATAAGGGGCCTTGACTCAAAAAGAATAGCAAAGAACATAGAAGTAAAGGGGAAAAGATGGTAAACAGGAGAGAGGGAAAACAGAGAACAAATCTGCAGCACTTTGTGCCATCCTCAGTGAGCTATGGCTGGTGTCCTCTCTCAGAGTGTGTTAACACATACTATAGCCTAAAATTATCGAGTGCTAGGGCACTGGCTGAAACTATACCTGATCTGTGGGTGGGCTTTAGTTTTATTTTACACAGAAATTTGTCAGACTTCGGGATAAAGCCCTTTAAAAATGAGCAAAAGTTAGGCTTGCAGCACTGCCCGTGATTAGGTCTAGCTGAAACCTATTTCATCTCCTGGTCCTTTTCATATGGAAAGCACGGCATGCCATGCACAATAGACAATTGTACATGTGGCGTGTGGCCCATATTGCTATGGTTGGTGTTTAGATATAGAGGATGAGATAGGATTTTTTTTAATGGCTAGTTACTCAAACTTAAATTTACCAAGAATATAAAGAATAAGCCAAATGAAGTGGTGTGCCTCTCTTGATCTAGCAATCAACAATTTCAACATAGATAACGCCATAGTATGTTAACTTCTCATCTCCTTGCTTTCCTTCTTGCCTATATATCTCGCCTTTACTACATGGATGAAACTTGGATAACATTCTTTAGGCGTTTGGCATCCAGGCTTACAATCCAAACCTGAAACCTGCCATCTAGGTCCATCAAACTTGATGATGCCAAAATTAGGTCCACACCCAAATTCTCTTTCCATTCTTCTTTTTTTCGACAGAACATCACCCTTTTATTTTCCTCTCTCTCTTCCTTCCCACTTAGTCATAGTTGTAGAGAACCTGCCAAACCAGGCACAAGGGGGATTGTTTAAGTCCATAGTGTGATTTCTTGAGTTTACACACTCTGTTTGCACTGTCTTAGCCTTCCAAACCTAGGGGAACCTCCATGTATACTTCCTCCTCTAAGTTTCCGTTGAGAAAGGTATTTTTTTGTCAAGTTGGTGAAGGGGCCAGTCCAAGATAGTTGCCAAGGAGAAAAGAACTCGAATGGTGTTGAATTTTGCAACAGAAGCAAAATGTATTGTGGTAATCAATTCCATAGGCTTGGGTGTACCCTTTAGAACCTAGGGGCACTTTGAACCTGTCCACACTCCCATCTGCACCCACTAGGTCTTTTCCTTGATGGGAGTTCTGAAATTTCCCATGTCCCATTCTTTTCCAAGGCTTGAATTTCCTCAACACAACCGTCTTCCATTCTGGGTTGTTTAGGGTCTCTTGAATGCTGTTAGGAATATGTACTGAATCCAAAGTAGTGACAAAGGCTCGAAATGTAAGGGATAAACCTTTGTATGAGATGTTGTTGTGTATTGGATGTTGAGTGCATGATCTTACCCCTTTCCTCAGTGCAATGGGCTAATGTAGATCATTATTTAATAATTTCAATATTGATGCTCTCAGTGTCAGCCTCGCCTGGGTAATTTTCACTTGGTCTTGGGTCCATTTGGGGCTCCAACAATTGCTCTGATGTGTCAAGGTCTGGCCAAAAATTTTACAGGTTGTGTGGGCAATTGTGTGGGCCAAGATGGTGAGTGAGTTTGAGGGGTCAGGGTTGAGCTGAATTTGGCTATTGGACTGATCTTGGTTTTCAATTCTGATGCACGGATACGTGTATAATGGAGCCGTATCCGTACCGTACGCGTATAAGATACGGAGACGCGTACGGTACTCCTACCTAGCGTATTTTCTTCTTTTTTTTTTAAATTTTTTTTGGCCGATACGCGTATCCCTTTATGATACGTATCTGATATTGTGGGAAGAATGAAACTTCCCCAAACGATGTCGTGGCTAGATGGAATGGGAGAAACAGGAAACCTATATAACATGAGAGGGTGAATCTGAAATAAAGAAGACTGAAGTTAGCCGCCGGTGAGTGTGTGGTGATTGGTAATATTCGTTCCTCTGTCCTCTGATTTCTTCCTTCCGTAGGTCAGTTTTGTTTTCTTCATCTTCATCTGCTCCAGAGTTCCAGTTACGCTTTATTCTAATTTCTTCCTTATACCCATCTTCAAATTCGGTGCATTACAGATGGCATTGATTTTTTCTTATTAATGGGTTTTACTTTTATCACTTACTGCATCACAGCTGGACATGGAGTATTTTATTGTTATATGGGTTTGATCATTTATTGCATCACTGATGGCTTATGGCCTTGGGCATTGAATATTTTATTATAACATTGGTTTGATTATTTATGTGGTTTCAATTTTTTTCAAATTATTTTATTATGATGTATGTGGGGTTTATGATTTTATTAAGTATGATTGCATTGTATTTTATGATTTTATTATTCTACCTTATATAATTTGGATGGTGTCAATTTTTTATTTTTTTTATTTTTTGATATTAATTAATTATTTTGTCATATATTTTTAAAAAAATTTTTTGAAATGTTTTATATTTTCATGTACTATTCATTCATAATTTTTTTGAACTAATATGCATAGGTAAAAAATTTAAAAATATTTTAAAAAATTCTTCAAAAAATATATGACATAAGAAATAATTAATTAATATCAAAAAGCAAAAAAAATCAAGACAAAAAATACAAAAAATAAAAAAATCGGCACCCCTCAACCTAAGCTACAGCACCAAAATGGGATTGTAGCTTAGAATCCCCCATAATTTTATCATTGTTCATTGTTTTAGGCTTCTTTTAGCAAATTTTACAAATTAGCATTTTTGAGTTTTGTTATGCACAAAATTAAAATGCTAAGTTTTGGTTGTTACTTAATTTCTGTAGTACAATGTCAAATCCTTCCTCCGGCGGTGGTTCTAGTGTAAATACCCATGTCCCCCATAGTAATAGATATGCTACCTCTGAGGCCAAAAAGAGTGCATTTCCT
>JASKGM010075593.1:0-15399 GCA_034509205.1 Ceratonia siliqua
ACAAGTGAACATATTGCTTAATCTGCTCATTGCCCTGCAACAGTAAAAAAGATGCAACATCCCAACAGTTAAAATTAGGCATAAAGTTGCAGTTAATGACAATTATTGCTCAACATAAAGAACAAGGTGCACCCCATTGGCAACAAAGCCATGGCAAAACCCCAACAACACACTCTTAGCTATCCAAGTTAAACGTCTCTAAGGTCTCCATTTCACAAGTAAGCACCATCATCACTATTGATCATTTCTAGAAAGTTTGAAAGAGATCATATTTACTTGTAAGCTAATAGAATTTTAATGTAAGATTTCATCAATTCAAATTACTAAGAAATTTGATAGATATTGGGCATAGTCTTAAAGCTCATATTTTTTCAATACAGAAATGAACTCTTTCATTCATAAGTTGTTGAAATATGTTAGTGAAACTGAAAACCATCTAAATATAATGACATTTGGCATAAATGACCTTCTTCTGCCCATATCGAATTTCTAATCTTCTGGCCTGATAGTCTGTGCAGTTTGAACAGGACACTAGCTCTCTATAAGCTTGAGATGCCGGAAACCATCCTTCTAGATCATACTTCTTTGCTGCCGCGTCATTCAAAGCACCAGATACTATGGCAACAACTTGATACGGAATGTTTAACTGCATAAAATTAAATTCAATTACATAAAAAAAAGGGGAATTCAAGAGGGAAAAGAAAGCTGTCAGTTTGCGAAGGACATAATTGCATCAATCTGCATATAGTAATAACATGCACAAAAAATAGCAAGGGATACCCACTTGTCCTAAACAGACAATCATGTTTTTTAGATACACTTACACATTTTCATTGATTTCATAAACATTACCATTGTTAGACATATATGCATGTTAACAAAAAATATGCTTATTCTCATAATATATAGGGACCTAGGATTCAATAACTATTTCCAAGCTATGTATTTATTCAAAGTTTGGACTCATAGAGGAATGATATAGAACATATTCTAGTTGCTTAATGAGGGAAAACATTTACCGCTTTGTAAAATTCCTCGGAATTCTTTATCATTTCCTCATGCATGTCCCAAGAATCATTGCCATTTGGGCTAGTAAGGCAAAACTGCTCCACTTTCTCAAATTGGTGAACTCGGAATATTCCTAGAGTATCTCGACCATGAGATCCAGCTTCCTTACGAAAGCATGATGAATATCCAGCATATCTGCCAAAATCAAATTTTCAAATCAATTCAAAAGACAATGCAGTCTTTCAATATTAATCTCTCTCACCAAATTTGTATTACCTTATGGGTAGCTGGGTAGGGTGGATCCAATCATCTAAATGATATGCACAAAGGGGCTGCTCCGCTGTTGCAATAAGATATTTGTCATCTCCTTCACCAGTTACCTACAAAACAACTCAGATATGCTTAGAGGAAAAGAATAAGCTTTAACCATTTTGCATGACAAATTAGAATACAATGAGGGCATCAGCATACTATAATATAAAGCATGCTAATTAGTCATGCAGACATGCACTTATCTCATTTACTTAAGTCAAGGGATTGAAATTTATATATAGTCGCAGCATTTATGTCTATATCACCAAATTGCAGATGGACATGGCAGAAAATTAATTGAATCAACTTATGAATTTTACCTTATAAAGTTCTTCATCGAACTGGGCTAATTGAGCACACTTTGACATTATATCTTTTCTCATGAAGAAAGGAGTATGCAATAAAGTATATCCTCTTTTCTCCAAAAAATCAAGCCCAAAGTTAATTAGAGCTTGATTAAGACGGACACCATCTCCTTTGAGATAGAAGCCTCTACCTCCAGCTACATCAGCTCCTATTATGTATGAAGCAACATGACATAAAACACTAGGATACATTAAGAAACAATAGCACCAGAAATGCATGCACTCTTGTGAAGTCCTTGGCTGGAAGGGTTGAAAAAGTGTTTCGTGTACTAGGTTGGTGATGGACACAGGCTTCAGGTGGTAGATAAAAAATACAGTGTAAAATGGGGCTGCACAATAACTTAGGTAGAACATTTTTAAGGTAGAAACCTCTATTCGGCCAAATCAGATTTTTCCGCCACAAGCAAAATGACATTACTTATTAAATATTGTCAAGATAGATAGTGGCAAAAAGATATTCATCTGTCAGAGTGATAGTTTCACTGCAAAAAACAGCACTATATGCTATACATATGCTATTTATACACAGGATTCAGGCAGTAGATAAAGGAAAAAAGAAAAAGGAGAAAGATATGAAGTGATAATGCAGCATTTATGATTAAATTAGGATGGCAACACCCTGAATTAGAATCACATGCCTATATGCTATATGGAAAATCACAACACAACATGTTAAGTGTTAAAACACAGCTCCCAAGCAAAAACAAGATCATCACTTGAACATCAGACGAATAAATTTCTTACCTTTCTTTATATCTGCTATCTCAAGGAGCTCAACTAGATCCACGTGATTCCTTAGTTTAGGCTCCACCCTTTTCTCCCCCCATGATCTAATCACGGCATTGTTCGCCTAAAAAATATTACAGACCTCATGATTTTAGGATAAGTATTAGCAAGAATAAAGAAGTAACAAAGTGAACCAAATCACAAACCTCATCATTGCTGACTGGAACCGAATCATGCACAAGGTTTCCAATTGTTTCCAATTTCAAATTCAACTGATTTAAAGTTTCCCGAACTTCAACCTCTTTTTCTGCTATATTGCTCTTAGTCTCCTCCGATTCACTAATGATCTTGGTTGCATCTTCACCTGCCTATCACACAGAAAAGGGAAAAGACAGAAGCAGAAACCATATTTAATCAGACAGCATTCAGAAGTTAGAAAATATCATTGGATTGTAAGCTTCCAACACAGTTATGGATATCCAACTTTTCAGAGGATAATATGTAGAATGGTTGCCTGATTTATACATGTCAAGAAAGTTGGCACCTTTGTAAGTGTGCACAGCTGTACAATAACTACGTAAGCAAACAAAACCCATAAAAGGCACCCTTGCCGCATTATATATCATGAAAACTTTCGATTTTTCCTTTGTTTTTTCTCTAACGAACTACTAACATGGAAAATTTAGAATCCGGGTGCAGAATTTCAGAAATCAGAAAGGAGAAAAGAAATAAAAATACTCACACGCCTAAGTTTAGGGACTTCCTTATTGATCTTGTTGAACTCTTTCCGGAGATTCTCCAGCTCAAATTGACCTGAAAAGCATAACATAACGTGCAATTGAGTTGAAAAAAAAGGAGAGCATAATAATGTGATGATGGGTTTATAATTGGGGTTAGATTAGGGGTGAGGAATCGAGAGAGCACGCTTTCGCCATTCTTTGTCGAGATTGATGACGTCGTCGACTTGGTCGACGCCGGCAAAGCGACGCCGCTGAGATTCTCGGATGAGTTCAGGGTTGTGGCCCTTTTCCTCCCTGAATAGATTGATGTCTAACATGCCTACAAAATTACCAATACGATGGTAGAGGTAGTCGATGGCTTCTGTTACAGAGTGAGTATTGAGTAGACGTAGAAGAGGGTTTTGCAATTCAAACAGAAGGTTGGGAGTGGAGAGATTGATTGAAAGACAGAAATTAGAGAGGCACGTTAACAATTTAAATAATTATTTCTAAAATTTATTCTACCATTTTGGTGAAAAAAAGCATCATAAAAATATATTATTTGTTTTAAAAATTTTATTTAAGTTTCTTTTGAGATATTATAGTTTATAATATTTTAAAATTTTAAAATAATATCTTAAAATAAAATTTCGTAAGATACTAAAATAAAAAAATATTAATTTTTTTATGTCAATTTCTCTAAATATTAATTTTTCTATACCGTTCCGTTGAAATTTTAATTTTATAGTACTTTAACATGTAAATTTATATTTAAATTATTTGAAATTGTACGACGTTTTTATCTTATTGTTTTTTTAAAAAATAAATAATAAATTGAAAGGCATAAAAAACATACGAAGACGTCAATAAAGTATGATTTGTAAACGTGAGTCAGATGACTCATTCTTATTATTTTTCTCCTTAAAAATCTTGATAACCTCTGTAATAAAAAAATAATTTAGTTTTAATATATGTTTAAAGACAAAATTGAAGAACACTTCGAAAATGTGATTTTTTTGGGAAATAAATAGTAATAAAAGAGGTCATATCTAAATTAAAAAAAGTTGGCACATGCCATATGGTATCGTCTCTGTTCCATTTTGTTCGTTTGGGACTTATTTGAACTTAATAAAAAAGATTTAAAATCTTTTTTATTTAGAAAAAAGTCTTTTATAAAAATAAAAAAATTTTATATTTAAATACAATAATTAAAAATAATTTTAAATTAAAAAATAAAATAACATTCCCCTCATTTATTAACTTCAAAAATTTATTTTTTATCTTTTATTTTTCGTTTTTAAAAAATTAAAATAAACAATCAACTTTTTAAGAAAAAAACTTATTAAAAAAATTATTTATCCTCGAATAAGTCGAGTTAACATGTTTGAGGAAAATAAACTTAACTTTATCTCAGTCAAGAGAAGTGATTATTGAAATAACAGTTTTATTTCCCTTGGTTTGGACAAGTGGCATTCCTCTTTAATAATTAGTAATTACTTCCGAAAGTAGGAAGGAACAGATTGATTTTATTTTTGATCATTCAGATTGATGCAGACAAGAGGAAGTGCACATGAATAATCATATATTTACAAATCTAAATCAAATTACTTTTCAACATATTTCAATCCAAAAAGACTGTCAACGGAAATGTTATTACAAAACCAGCATCATTTTGAAATCTAATAAAAATCTTCCCTATCGAATTATATTTTATGGAGTATGGGTTTTCATTATCATCCACTATGCTTAAACTATAAGTTACAAAGTAGTACAGCAATTCTAACATCCAATTACTGTTATACAGCTTCCCCATAAAGAATGCTTAGCCTATGCTAGAAAGTAGAAACAATAACCGTGGGGCGGGGGCTTTGCCTGATCAGACCAGGCAGTCGTGCAACCATGTAGACTTCAAATGTAGAATTGCATATTTTCATCCCATATACAATCCTTTCAGTTGAGCAACAGCTGACAGTGCTCCAGAAGCTTCATCCCGGAAAAACAAAAAACTGAATCCTGCCAATATCTCACTTACATACATTTTTTTAGAAAAAAAAGAAGCTTCAACAACACTGAAAAATCTGATGGAAGAGTCCCCTGTTATAGGTGATATACATTGGAAGGTGTCACTCCTTGGGATGATCCGCACTTACTAGATTTACCCACAAGTTTGCAAGCGTGAGGAAGTAGTGCTTCCCATTCCATGTTACCATTTTTAAACCTGATTGACAAAAGTCATGAGAAAAAAAAATCACATTAAGACCGGCCAGAATAGTTAATAGTCTAGATTCTTCCTTCTTATTATTAAATGAAAAAAATAACGCATCTTTTTCCCACTTCATTTCGTGAAAGCATAGCCCTGTAGCTACTGATCTGGTCAGAAACTAAAGAAATGTTAAAAGATGAGCATAGAGTGCAGAAAGACCCTTTCCAACTTTGATCTGTGGCACATGCACCTTATTTTGTTTCAATTCTTTTGGTCACACTAGTTAAAAAGATTGACCCCACAGGCCCACTCACCATCATGGTACACCTGATGGCATGTGAGAGGGTTCAACTGCAATTGTGTCTGTTTAACTAACATAAAAAGATTCCACTGAATGGGATCACATGTGCCAAAGGATCAAAGTCGAAGGGAGACCCAAAAACATTAATACTTTGATATGAGCAATTAGGACATCTAAACACTTCGCCACCAATTAGCACAATTCTCAAAAGTATATATTTCTAGTCAAATTTCATCATTTGTGTTCTGAAGAACGCCAAAATTATTGTACATATACCTGGTATGAAATCAGCAGGTAAGGCTGACAATTGGCAAGTAGTTTCTTCTCCAGTGATGACACAGCTCTGAAGTGCATGCTCATCAAGCTCATGAATGTACTTAATGGATTCAAGTAACTCCCTTGAAATGCCATCTTGCTCTAAATTAGTTTGATTTGATATACTAAAAAGAGCTTCTTCAAGTCCTGAACCTGACCATATGGCATAACACTCATTCAAAAGGACTAACAAATTTGCAGGATCTACAGAACCCGATAACATCCATGGCTTGTGAAGTTTGGCCGAGGCTCCAATAATTTCTGCCACTCTATATAATTCTCCAAGTGCATGGATATACTGAAAGCCTATGTCAACCAACCATCCCACAAAAAGGAAGAGGTTATTTAGGACTAAATATAAATTCATCTGCATTGGCAGCACCTTCATTATGCATGATAACCATGTAGCTTACCTTTTGGGTTAGATAATATTTGGTCATGGACATTCTTTTGTACTGATTGCTTCCAAATGAAGGCACCATGTTTCAGCTCCTGAGAACAAACAAATGCTATTTTGGACCACATGGCAACATAAGTAGATTGTTCTTCTCTTGATCCCAACTTGAGAATTCTTAATTTTGATACCGCATCTTTTAAGAGTTCAATAGCAGATCTCATATTCATCTCCGCCTATTTAAAATAAATCATGCAATAACAAGTGTTATCAAGCTAAATCATCCAGTAAGAAAGTAGGTTACCAATAAACAAAAATACTAAGTAAATGTAACCCATATACACCAAATTAATTTCAAGGGGAACTGACACAAATATGACTACTTCCAACAGAGCCTGAAGTAGTTATAAAATCATATAGACCGCTTAAAACTATCAAAACTCTTTGGCAGTTCACCATACTATTTGCACATGCAAAAGCATGGATCTTTAAAAATAGAATACTCACACTTTCAGGAATTTTACATACCATTGACAACCTTGATGTTAACTGGTACTCTGACTCGAGAGATTGGAACTTAGGTTCCTTCAAAACTGTAACAAGCTCACCAAGGTACATATTCCTTGTAGAATGATTCTCCGAAAGATATTCGTTGGGGAAGATATTATACAGATGTAGTATGCCAGAGAATTCCTATTAAAGGAGACAAGAAACAAGGCTGAAAGTATTATTAATGTACATTTAATATCAGAGAGATAATAGCCATAAACAAGTAAACAAGCAGCAGAAAACCAATTTCACAATAACAAAGTACTAAACGCTCAATCATGTTTGACTTAATTATGCCTATGCAGTATACAGGGCTAGTCCAATGCATTTTTCTTAGGGTCCATGATATATCTAACTCGAAGCTTGAATTCAAGAAGCACAAAAAAAAGACATAAAGAAACACAGTGCATAGATTAGACATGTAAATGAATTATATTATATTTCTCAGAAAACATTCTAAAGGAAAACTCATCTGCAAATTTATTAAAAATGGGACCCTCTTTAGGATTCATGACGGAGTTTACAGGATCAGGTGGATGATTTCAATGTACTTTTCAGCAGATTAGTGAAATACTTTATCCCTGAATATCTTCTGACTGTTCTACTGAAGGTACATTCTCTTCTAGCCTGTCCAAGGAGGTATCTCCTCCCATTTAAACCCATTATTTTCCATTAATGTTTTCCTCACATATAATTCTACAAAATCAACAAGATTCCCAGGCTGTATCGCCTGTAAAGAATCCAAATAGACATAATATCACATATTAGCATAAAATAGAAATTAACTAATATACATAGTTAAATTATCAATATTAGAGAGGAAAAAGATAATACTGCCCAGTCTGCCCAAGTACTTAGACTGACCTGTATTTCTTCATGAAGAGCTCTTGCTTTTGCATCATCGCCAGAAAGGGCAGCAACACTTTGATCATTCTACGAATATTAGTCAACAAATAATTTTAGCATCGTTAAGTATTAACATTTTCTATAAAATAAGGACTGCAAACATTACTAACCTTGAGATTCTGAAGATGGAACAGGACACCGTTGCACAATTCATCCTTTAATTTGCAATAAAAATCTACATAATCAGTTGACTCTAATTTTGTTGATGACTGTGTAGGTAAATCCCTGTGATCTATATCAGATGCTTGATATTGACTTCTTACTCTGCAGAAGGCATCCTTAAATTCCCACGAACCATCCTCAAAACCATCATCACCATTGGTCAAATCAGAGTTCAAAACCATTGGAAAATATTGCAACCCTTCTTCACTGACTTGGGGTGCATGATTAGAAGTGTTTTGCACAAATTCATGGCCAAATTCAGTTCCATGTGGAGCCTCCTTAAATTCCCAGGATTCATCATTAAAATCATCATCACTGGTGACCAAATTGGAGTCCAATACTGCATGAGTGGCATGAATCCCATTTTCACTTGCTTTTGGTGTATGATGGTGAGAAGTATTGTGTTCCGCATATAAATTCCATATAAGATCATTGATAGATAAGTTGGAAACAGGGCTATTAAAGCTATTGCTTATAGAGGATGTTGGTGCATAAGGAGAAAAATCTTGAAGCATAGATTGCACATCAGTATCTGGCATCTCATCACCAAACATTGACAGGGGTAAAGCTTCCCGACGATTTTCTGAGCTTATTTGGCTCATCTGAAATTGAAGGAATAGTAACAAGGAGAATAAGTTGAATAACCAGGAAAAGTTGGAAGACTAAATTGATGACTAAACATAACAATGTGCAGCAAAGACAAACCAATGCAATCTTTTTGAGTCCCTAAAGCAAAAGTTAAGAGTTTAACATTTGATATCCTTTTGAAACCTTGACAATACCACATGATATATAAAATATGATATCAAACTGATTCAGTACCTCATGGTCTGTTCCAATTTCTGTAACTGCATCCTTAGATTCAAACAAATTGAAATCATAATCAACATTTGAATTTGCTGGGGAAGCATTGAAATTTTTGTTGTTATCATCCTGCTTTCCTTTGGGGTATGACTCTGAAATATGATTGTCTTTACCAAGAGAACTAGGATCGAAATTAAAGTCATAATCCCATTCATCACATTGACGAGATTCTGATGCAAGAGATGGATCATCAGGACCATGGGGACCTTCACCATCAATTCTGAGTATTTCTGCACTAACAGGATATACGGCAGCCAACTTTGTTCCTTCCTAATACCATATCCAGAGTGTGTAAATGAATGTTCCTTTAAAATCTGAACATTGTCATAAAAAAATGAGGAAATTATGTTAAAATGACTCACCAAATTATGATTTGATCCTGATTCTGAAGGCGCAATCATTAACTCGCCAAAATTTTTATTGAATATAGTATACCCAGTTTTGGTATCATTCAATTCACTTTTCTGACACAATCGGGGGGAGATATGATCTTGCACTGCAGAACTTGGACTGAACTCAAACCCCAGGTTCCATTGACCAGCTTTGTGAGAAATCCCACTGGATGAATCCAATATGTTACCAACATCAAGTGCACCATTATTAAATCTGAATGTATACTCAGATCCCTTGGTTGTTTCATGCATTGTCTTTTCAACCTTCAAAGTAGAAAACTGTCGTGATTAGCAAAATGAAATCCTTTACAACCAAAAGAAATCTGTATAATTTAATGACATATTGAAGTACACATATTTTCATGTGATGAAATCAATCCCTCACCCAAGAGCATAGGAATATGTTTATTTATGTATTTAAAATCACAGACCCTGATGGGAGATGCCAAATAACTTCCAGACACTAATTTTATGACACCAGCACAAAAGTTAAGCATGTATGATAGACTGATAGTTGAATAATACCCACTCGCATTTCTTTGGTACCATTGTTTCCATATCAATCAAAAAGTCATTGTTCTAGCTACGGGAAGCTAAGGATAAGAATTATATTAAATACTTAAAAGGAATACCTTTTCTAATGCTCGATTTACTGAATCTAAACAATAAAATGCTGCACTAACATTTCGGAAGTTAAGAAAACAAAAATCATGCATACTTGTGATAGATACCATATACATTCCATCGTTCTCTTAATTCTCCGCAACATCAATAATTTAAGACCTTGGTTATTAATGCATTCATAGAAATTTTCTTCCATTACCTTAATATTCTCGTTCTTGATTTGGATTTCCGGTTCTGCACACTTGAATTCCCATCCATCATCATCATCACCGGTATCCTCATTTCCGTCCACTAAATCCGAATTCAAATTGCTTCTATTCGAGTTTAATCCATTCGCGTCTGGATTGGGAGCAGCCACGGTCGATATCGAGCTGATGCCGTTAGAGCTTGCTCCGGACAAATTCAAATCAGACCCACTTAATATCGAAATCGATCCGTTGTTAGAATTCATCTGCGGGCGTTGATTATACCAATTCGCAATTAAATCATTGATTCCAATGGCACCGTTCGAATCAGATCCCTTTTTCACAGAAACGCTGTTTTTGTTAGAGAAAGCATTGGCAACATCAGCAAAGGGAAGATGGCCTTCGGCGGGTTCCTCCTCCTCACCAAAGATTGACAGCGGCAGAGCACCATGAGGCTTAGCCCACCTGGGCTTTTCTGGCTCTGCCGGGCTCGGCGCCAACTCAACCTGACTGATCTCGTCTACATGGGAGATGTTTTTCTCTGTGCGATCTAGGGAAACCTCAAATAGGTCAAAAGGTTGTGAAATTTCGGAGGGCTTAGAGGTTAAATTGAAAGCGAAGAGTCCATTGGGTGGGTGAGCTAATCCGCCGTTGATCTGATTGGAATGGTTAATGAAGTCGCCCCACTCGTCATCATCGGCGGAAAAGTCCCTCCCATTGATTTGGTTTGAAGCAAAGGGCTGATTTGGAAAAGATACAAACTTGAAGTCACCGAAACTCTCGTCGTCGTCGTCATCTGCTTGATTATCAGCCATAACAGAGAGACTTGATAGACTCTTTTCTTTTTTCTCGGTGCTCTGTTATGGCTTTCCCTTTGCGCTGGCTCGGTGCTTGCTGCTTCAACTTGGTGCCTAGGTCCGGGTTTGTCATGACGTGTGCCTGGCAACCACTAATAATAATATAACTCAGATCCAATTCTATTAAATAAATGATTAAAATAATTGTTTTGGACTATTTTAGATAATTTGTAAAAAAATTACTAAATTGGAACTTTTGTTATCATTTTACTAAAAAAATAAAGGTTTATTATACTATCAACACATTTCAACTACAAAAATAATAACTACCAAATAATTAAATATATAATTAATTTGATAATTATATGCAGCTAAAACTATATCTATATGCATAACATTGTCACATTAAAAAAATGTTTAAATTCATAACTAATAAACATCTTGCCCTGCATTATTTTTTAAATAAGAAATTTATTTAAAATTTTAAAAATTTAATTACGAACTATTTCTTAAAAAATATAAAATTAAAAATAATTAATTACCTATTATCCTTTATAAAAAAGGGAAAAAATAATATGAGAATGATAATAATAAATTTAATTTGATGATTTAATTCTTAAACATATATGTTATTATAAATTATAGATAAAATAAAATAAATTAGTTATATACTTTGTATTTATATTTTGTCACGTTTTTTCTAGGCACCTGAAGTTATGAAATAAAATATGGTGTAAATATAATAATTGAGTAACTCTTCTTTAATATAACTATATATTTTAATCCACATATCCATACAAATTGGACGTTGCAACAAGAATTTATAGGAAAAATATGTTGATGATCGATCCGTTACAATGAGATTATGTAATTAAGCAAACGAATTTAGGGTGAAATAAAGGAGATCGGAAAAAAGAAAATGGAGCAGATGAATAATTAGAAAGCAATGAGTAAGAGGTAGCAGATGGTATTGATATGAATCATACATTTCTTCTCATTTCTCAAATATGGGTACTACTCATTCACGTCCTCTAACCCATCTGCGAATCTCATCCGCTAAGCTAGGCAACTTCAGGTCCTCAAGTACATATTTTTGGAATATTGGTCATTCCTATATTTCAACTTCTATTTCCATATCCCATAAATCATATATATAATCTAAACATGAAAAATCTATTAGGGTGAACATAAACACAAGAAGAGGATAAGTCTTGCAAATTGCAACCAAAGAGAGATTAGTTTCCTAAGTTCACATTACATTTACATTAAAGAAACAAAAAGAAAAAGGAGAAAAAGAGGAATTAAAAGTCTAGTGAAGCATAGAAGAAAGAAAGCACTCAATTAATTAAACTAGCCCATCAGCACAGGAGGCAAAGTGATGAAGATGAGCAAGAACTCCATCCAAGCAGCAACAGGAAGCAGAGAAGTCGCAGCTGCAGCGAAAGTTCCTGTGGGTGTGTTAGTAGTGAGAACAAGAACCATCCAGTCATCCTCGGAACCAAGGCCAACCCCTGTGTACTTGGAGTTGTTGAGATACATGGCGTAGCGATCAGAATGAGTGTAATTAGAAAGAATCACAGTTGGCTCCAATTTGGCAACACAAACTGGGAGAATAACCCCATCTCTGGTGCTGTTCATGTCAATGTTACATTTATCCACATGCTTCTGGTAGTTTGGGAATTTTTGGTTCCCACCACTAGGATTTGGATAGTACTGGTTCACGTTTTCACAGGGCACGTCCTCCAGTTCATCTGCTATCTCATCCGCTAAGCATGATGCCTTATCTACTTCGTTCAGGACTGGCAGCTTCAGCGTTTCCCTGTAGCTGTTGATGCCCTTTAGTACACTCTCCTTCTCATCTGCAACCAAATATATATCATATAACTGGGTCTTCAAGATAAATGACTTTGATTCAGTTTGGTTAATTTTCATGCTAACTAAGATGCGTTTCCAGTAACTGAAACAATTTTCTTGAATGCTTGCAAAAATTAATAGAAGAAACAGATTATGAATAATAAAACTGACCAGATCCTCTGTGTGTGTGTGTGTGAGAGAGAGAGAGAGAGAGAGAGAGAGAAAGAGAGTACCTTTACACTGCGCCGGATTGGAAAGGAAGAGGAAAGCAAAAACAGATGCAAGAAGGAAGAAGCCAAGTTTGAAGGAGGCCATGGCGAGTTTGAGTCACAGAGAAGGAACGTTCTCAGAATGCGTGAAGGGATGGAGGAAACTGGTGCCTAAGTGCTGACAGGTATCAAATGCTTGATCTTCCACGTGGCTGCCATGCAAAACTACCGAATTGATCTCTCCAAGAGATATTTTAATCCTTTCTGAGAACAGGTGGCGGAAGTTTTTCATAATCTACCATAGTACATTTCATTAATATCTTAAATGGATGACTCATTCTATAACATTTATAATTTATCGATACTAGCTTAATTGTTAGTAATTTTATTATTAAAAGATTATTAAAAGAAACTATCTAAATTTATTTAAAAATTAATAATACTATTAATTAATAAAATATCGGTACATTTTATATATTTAAAACATTACTCTATAGATGATTTATCTTTTGTATTTTCCTTTTAATTGCCACAAGATGGAACTTGTTGTACCTAATAAATTACACGACACCGAGGAGTTGGATTCGAACGGAGAGAGTGTCCGTTTCTTCAGACGTGTCCGACGCATGCGATTAATACGACACGTTAACAGCTCCGTCTGCCACTTATCAGCGAGTGGCATATTCGCCATCACACGCGCAGTCCACTTGCGAGTGCCAGAACATGTTCACCCGCTTTATTTGTTGTGTAACATTCACAACAAGCAGGGCTTTCTTTCAGCTTCCCTTTCCAAAACCTCTCACTTCCTAATCACATTCCCATTTTCCAGCAACCCAGAAGCATCCCTATCTCTGTTTCAAAAGCTTTTTGTGTAAAGAATGGCTTCCGGTGAACAACAATTTCCCCCACAAAAACAAGACACGATGCCAGGGAAAGAACATGTCATGGACCCAATACCCCAATGCACCAGCCCTGACTACAAGCCATCAAATAAACTTCAAGTATATTTCATCCTTTTCCCACATTCATAGCGTTTGTTGTCCACTATAAAAGACTCCTTGGATATATAGATCTTTTTTTTTCCTTCTTAATTGGAAAGCAATAACACTAACTCGTTGTGCGTTTTAGGGGAAGATAGCACTAATTACAGGCGGTGACTCTGGGATTGGACGAGCAGTATGCAACTTGTTTGCCTTGGAGGGTGCTACTCTGGCTTTCACATATGTAAAGGGACATGAAGACAAGGACGCCAGGGACACTCTTGAAATGATTAAAAAGGCCAAGACTTCGGATGCCAAAGAGCCAATGGCCATTCCAGCTGACTTGGGTTTTGATGAAAACTGCAAGAAGGTGGTGGATGAGGTCGTGAAGGCGTTTGGCCGCATTGACATTTTGATCAACAATGCAGCTGAGCAGTACGAGGCTGAATCAGTGGAGGAGATTGATGAGCAAAGGCTTGAGAGGGTGTTTAGAACTAATATCTTCTCCTATTTCTTCATGACCAGGTAATTAAATTGGATTTGATTTAATTAAATTTCTGAAGAAAACGTAACATAAATTCATAGATTTCATTTGATAGGCATGCTCTGAAGCACATGAAGGAAGGAAGCAGCATTATCAACACCACATCAGTGAACGCATACAAAGGACACGCCAAACTGCTGGACTACACGGCCACCAAGGGTGCCATTGTGGCATTTACGAGGGGTCTCTCGCTTCAACTGGCAAGCAAGGGAATACGAGTCAATGGTGTTGCGCCAGGACCCGTCTGGACTCCCTTGATACCAGCCTCCTTCAAGGAGGAAGAAACTGCTCAATTTGGTGGGGAGGTGCCAATGAAGAGAGCTGGCCAGCCTATTGAGGTTGCCCCCTCCTATGTGTTTCTTGCCTCCAACCATTGCTCCTCTTATATATCTGGCCAAGTCCTCCACCCCAACGGTGATATGCTTCTACCCATTTGCATTTTTACCATAACGTGTATATTATTATATGGGTTTTCTAACACACAAATGGTTTTTCGCAGGTGGAACTGTTGTGAATGGTTGAAGCACAAGCGATACTCAGGATAAGTAGTTTTTCTTTTTGGCTTCTGGTCTACATAAAGCTGTTTTTTTATGTAACGGAAAAAAAAACGCAGTAGCATAGTACGATGTCGATGTGTGTGAATGAATATGTAACTCAGCTCCTCTGTAGTTGGGAGTTGGGAGGAATGTGCTTTTAAATGTAGAGACCTAAGAATTTTATGGAGAAACATAAGAAAATAAATATTTATTTTTGACACAGATCAGCATGCATGAAGATCAAATTCTAGTAATGGAAGTTCGAATTGTATTACCTTCTCCTTAAAGCCAGTTTTGACATAATTACAAGTCGTACCTGAGATGTCAATTCTCCTCTTTATCCCTCCACGAGAAGTATATTGATACAGGACGGATTAGATTAGGGTACACGATAGTCGCAGGTCTAACTTACTCCCAAAAGCTAGCTCATGAGTGCAAGGTTTACCCGGCCCTT
>JASKGM010075604.1:0-15398 GCA_034509205.1 Ceratonia siliqua
TTTTTTTTACCCAAACAAGTTTTTTTGTTTTATAAAATTATTTTTTAGAATTGTTTTCAAAAATTATTTTTAAAAACAATAAAATAAAAACCGTTCCAAACAGCCCCTAAAGCTCACTAGCCAAGCTGGGCCGGCCAAGACCTTTCTGCATAGATAGTGATCCAACATCAAACAGTTAAAGGTTTATGAGTCCAAGTAGTTGTTTACAATTTAATGGAAGATACTTTTATGATATCAAAGAATGAGGCAAAAACCCAACCTACCACAATCATAAATTTTACTTTCCGCCAAATTTTAAAAGTGAAAGTTTGAATTTTAATATTGAAATTAATTAATACTTAATATTAAAAAAATATTACTTAAGCTAATATTCTTAGACTATCGAAAATTTAGTAGCTACGGAAGCATGACTATAATTTAAATTTGAACATAGACTTTATAATATAACCAAATTTAAAATATTTATATATAATTTAAAACATTATAAATTATTTTAACCTTTTTTGAGGATTAATAATATATTTGATATCTTTTTTTATTTTTAAAATTACATTCAACTTCTTTATGGAAATATGAAAATGTCAAGCTACTCTTATTTTTCAATTACCTACCATATTAATGTTAAGGGTAAATTGATATTTTTACATTTTCGTAAAGAAATCAAGTATTATTTTAAAAACAACAAATATATCGATTGTTATATTACTAAACCTTAAAAAAGATTAAGATAATTTATCTATTACAAATATTATACCATATCTAATAATATTTGAATATGTATCAAACAAGGGCATTTTTTTTAACAGTATAATATCTTTATCTCTCTTTGAGGTTTTTGAAATCTATATTCACATCCTTTCCAGTTTTGATTTATACAAAAAAATCTCCTTTATTAACAAAATTGTTAATAAAACATACTAATTATATTTTTTAAGCAAAAGTATTATTTTAGTCCCCTACATTTACAACCTGTTTCATTTTTGTTCCTTATGTTTCATTTATTTCATTTGTCCCTAATATTTTAAAAGTGTACAAATTTAGTTCCAAAAGATAACACTAAAAATATTAACGGTTTTTACTGACATGCATGTGACTAAAAAAAAGTACACATGTGCCAGCGAACTCATCAGCCACTTCATAAGCTAGCATCATCATTTGTTCTTCCATGCACTGTACTTGCAAGCCTCCTTTGTTTTAATGTGTGGGAAGCATCTATTCCTTGACTAACTACCTAAACCAATGTAGTTAGACATTATAATTACAAGAATAATAGAAAAAGAAATAAACGCTCCCCAAATATGATAAATACCAAATTTAGAGTATGATAAATTAACTCCTATTTCATCAACAAAAAACAGAGGTAGAAAACGCATCGTTCTTCTCCAGTCATGGTAGTCTAATGGTTGGGTATCCATTTTAGGTTCATCAATTTCTTGTGCATTTTTCTTTCTTTCTTTCCTACAGGAACTTATTTTAGATTTTGTTGTTGTTTAAATTATGTATAATTCTAAGCATGGTTTTGTTTTCCTAAAATAAAGGGATTGCGAGCCAAAGATATCAAGATGGCTTGCAAGCCCATTGCCAGAGAATCATAAAATACAAGGATTAACATCCCTCAATGAATCAAATAATATAATATAGAGTCCAAATTCCATATGGAATAAAACTTACTTTGGAGTAAGCAGCGTATCTGAATTTCTTTATTCCACCGTTTGGACGAACGTCTTCCATGCTGTAGCCAAGGGGAGCGTTGTAGAATAAAGATTTACTACTACTAGACTTCTTCTTCCAGACCTTTGGACTCCATTAGATTATACAGTCCTGCTTCAACGCATAACAGTTTTACATAAATTTCAGCAAAACCAGAAATAAAATCCTAACAACAAGAAAACAGAGGAGCACAAGGAATTGATAGAAATGTAATGCGATAGACATAAGTAATAGAATTATAACGCAGGAATGGATATACAAATTAAACCAATAAACCGATAACATATCCAAGTTGTTCAACTAGACAAGTACATCGCAATTTTGACCATAACGAAAAAGTACACATCCATGTAAAAAGCAAAACCATAACCATATGAAAAGGCTAATAATTCAAAACGAAATGAACCAGAACAGAATACAACTGCTAAAAACCCGTAAAGGAAAATAAAACCATGCTTATAACTATACATAATTTAAACAATAGAAAAAATCTATACAGTCAATAAAATAGTACTAGTATGAAAGAAAGAAAGAAAATTGCACAAGAAATTGATGAGCCTAAAATAGATTCCCAACGCATGGATCCACTTTCTTCCAGCCATATGTCATGTCAACAAAACTCGTTCGTGTTTTTAACGGTATTACTTTTAGAATTAAGTTGTTACATTTTTAAAATATTAAAAATAAAAATAAAATAAATCAATCTTAAAAAACAAATGAAATAATGTATAAATATAGGGGACTGAAATAATATTTTTATTTATTTTTTACTTTTAAAAACTTTCAAAGGATCTAATCCAGTGCACCACAAATTATCAAAAAGTAAAATTAATACTTTTAAAAACTTTATAATAAATAAAGTTAATATAAGTATTTTAAAATTAAAAAAAATGTTAACATAGGTTTTATAAAAAAAGTAAAAAATTATTTATTTATTTATTTATTTATTGTCAGATAGTTGAGTAATTGGCAAGCATTAGACTATTTAGAGGTCATAAATGTCGGCTTCTTTCCCAATGTCTTAGGTGACCCATAGATTACATCTGCAACTAAATTCAAAAGTTCAATGATTTATCCGTGGAATTTGCAGCCAATCTGACTCCACAAATTCCTCTGTACTTCGCAGTCTGTACCGCCTATGTAGAATAAACTTGTGATCCACACTTTCTGCCTTGAATATTAAGCTTGTTTGGTCGTCTAAAATTTAGCTTTTATAAGAAATACTTTTTTAAAAAATAGTCACAAAAAAGATAATATTTAATGTTTGATCAAATATTTTCATAACTACTTTTAACATTATAATTAATATTTAAAATTTTTATTTGTGTAAAATTTTTTAAAAAATAATACTTTTTTATTTGTAATTCTACTTTATAAAAGTGATATTATATATTATGGCTTGAGCCAAATTAGTTCTCATAAATTCAACTCAGTAGAATAAAACAGGCTTACATATAAATAATATAATGAAACTTAGAAATAAAAAATTAAAATATATGATTGAATATTTAGAACAGTGTTTGTGAGATTTTTGTTTTAAAATAATTTTAAAATAATATCTCAAAATAAAAAAAATGAAATTTCATATTTTTATTTACAGTAATTTAATTTTTAATATCTCTAAAGATATTATATTTTATAATAATATTTTATAAAATATTTATTTTGTGTAATTAATTCACAAGACACCATTATAAAATATAGAACTTTGTTTGCGATTTGGGACTCCCAAACTCTAGTTTAAACCAAACCGAATCACCTTTTATTTTTAAAAAAACATATACTTTGTTAATTTACGTCAACTCAGTTTCACTTGATAGTATGTTCGACACTTCATTAGTTCATTTCAATTTTCAAGTCTTCAAGGAATCAAAAGTCATGGGCACAACGCCCTTCCCCCCAAACCCTAGCTCTGACCACCTTGCTGCAATGCTGTTAATCCACCTCGTTGCAACACTAATAACCCCTCTTGCTAGTCGCTGGTAGCCCTCTTGCTAGACGCCTTCTCTCGTAACAACGGTTAGTAATATTGTTAAACCCTCATAGTATTGTGTTTTTGTGGGGTTTGTATTCGCAATGGAGACCTGGTCACATGCAAATGGTTAGTCAAATTTTATGGTGAATTTTGGTTATATAATTTGTATTCTGCTTTTGTATCTTCAATATCACCATTCATCTCACTCTCTTTTCCCTTTGGTGACTAATAACCACGAGACTTGAGCATCAATGTCAAGTAAGCTTGTAATTCAACATCTCACTCTCTTTTTATCCTTAATAATTAAGCAGCTTCCTCTGCTTCATGTATATATATAAGAGCACTTTGGTGCAGTAAAGTGCTATGCTTATTGCAAGAAATATTGGAAGTTAAGGTTAGGATTTATTGCTCCATGGCCATGTTAAAAAAAATTTGGCAAGGGGAGGGGTCCTCTACCTACACAACCATTAGGGTAAACCCCTACAGACCCTATGAAGACAGAATTCTGTCATCCCTAACAACAACCACCATGCTAACAAACTAAAGGATCATTCTTATAAATTAACAAAATATTATCAATACTTATTTTTTAATCTTCTTAAGTCACAAAAGTATTTAACTGCTTTTTCAAGTAAACAAGATGCTAGAAAGCAATCTGCATAACACAATGAAAAACAAGTAACTTGAGAGCATGACAAGAAATAGATTGTTGGGGCCACAAGTGAGTTTTTCTAATTCTAAAAATATTTTGAATGATTTAACATTATCATAATATTGTGGAAATTACATGGCCTTAGCTATTTGTTTACATTTTTCTATTTTTGTTTTCAGGTGAGGAGGACGGGATTTTGCCTTTTGGTTACTATGAGATCTATTGTTTCAAAGTTCCTTAAGAAATCATTCTATGTGACACTATTTACTTATTTAGTATTAATATTTTGACAATTTGGCATCATTATGACAAACTAGGATAATGCCTTATGGCTTTTAATCGATGGCTTCTGTTGTTATGTATTGGATAATGCCATATTGCCTTATTGCCTTATGACTTTTTGGTTGATGTGAACACTAAACAGTGAACTTGAGTTTGTTCAAATAGTAAAACTGTGTTATTTCAAATATGCTTGTTTTATGTGAACCTGTTATTTTGACTGATGCCTTATATACTTGTTAGAGGTTTATTTGAACCTGTTATGATGTGAATTGTGAAGTATTGTGAACTTGTGTAAGTGTAACCATAAGTCCATAACCATACCTTCTCTTTCCCTGTAAACATAATGGAAAGTGCAAACTGTAATGCGCCAATGGCTCCCACCCCTAAAAGAAATTGCACTTATTCATTTTATGGTTTTTATTTTTTAATATCAATTTATAGCTTATGTTTTTTTTCTTATGGATGGTTTGACTTTGAACTTTGAATAGGTATTTTGCTTTGGCTTTGTGGAGTTTGAAGTAGCAAGTGCTGTGCAAACTGCAAATTACACTTGAGCCTTGAGGTATTTATCAAATTTCTCTTTGAAGCTTGATTTGTTTTCTCTACAAAGTACACTCAGCCTTCAAATTGTGAATGAGCTTGAATGACATTGTGGTGTATTAACTTTATTCTTGTTTCATTAAATTAAGTTGAAAGTGCTTTCAACCTATGATTTTTGTTTGTTAATTATCAATATTTTAGAATTTAAATGACTCATTATGTGATATTGTGATGATTCAATTTCAAACTACCTAAATTAATTTGTATGTAATAAAATTTTGTTGGTTATATATTAATATTTTGTATTTTGAAGATTTATTTTTGCAATTACAAACCAAATCAAACTACATATTTGTGGTGTGGTTCCTAATGTCAAAATTCATATAAACCGCATCAAACAAAACCGTATTTCTTCATGCGGTTTGGTGAGCAATTTTGTACAAAATCATATCGAACCAAACCACATACACTCCTACACATACACACACTCATATATATAGGGGGTTGATTTTATGAGTTGAATGGCTTACTATGAAATGTGAAAGGAACAATTTGTGGCTGTTGGATCAAAATGGATGACTCAGATTTATAAACTCATTAATGGGACATGTGTCAATCATGTGACTCTAATTTTTCACCTCCCATACACACCAACTTGTCTTACTTTCAATTTCTTCCTCTCTCATTTTCACCATTCTTATTTCACATGGCTATTTCTCTTTCTCTCTCACCTTTCCCTCTAAATACCTAAAATCACTAGCAATTGAACTGAGAATAATCTCAGTTTTCAAATTTTTTGCAATTACAAAAGCACATATTAAGGAAACCTTATCAAATGCGCAATCAAAAAGAGAGAAGAAGACTTCTCTTGAGTGGGTGCAACATAAGTGAAAAAATGTGTGGGTGAAGTACCCATTTCCCTTACAGATGGTTTATAATGGTTTAGAATGGAGTATCAGTAAATTAAGGAAACTGGGAAGATGAAGGTGCGAGTTGAAGCAGATTGAAGGAATATCAGCATATTGAAACAACCATTCCCCTTATAGATCGTGGGAAGATGAAGGTTCGCGTAAGAGTGAAGAAGATTGGATCACGTGACCACCATTCTTGGTAATCATGGCTGTCTTTGTGTGATTAAATGGCCATAATTTTTTTAAAAAATGCATTTGAAAAAAAAAAAGAAAAACTGTGCAAAATCCTACCCGCCGGTGGAACAACATGACAGGATCCAGGCCCGCGTAAGAGATATTAAGGCTTGTGGCAGGTGAAAAATTAGTGTCACATGGTCAACACATGTCCCATTAATGAGTGTATAAATCTGATCCATATATTTTGATCCAACAGTTAGAAATTATTCCTTTCATCTCTCATAATAAGTCACTCATCTTATAAGATCGGCTATATATATATAAAGTTCAATTGAATATAAAAAGAATTATAAATGTTTTAGTAATTAAAAGCTTAAGTATTAAATAAATACTCATTATAGTTCATTTTTAGTAGGCTTAAGCTTATTTATATAAGTTGGGTTACAAAAATACTAAGCCAAGCCAAGCCATGCTTAAGCTTGGAACTTCTTATCCAAGTTAAGCTTAGCATAAGTTTAAATTCCTTTAATAAACCATATTTGATGAGCCAAATGCACACTTAGAGTTTGGCTCCACTTGACTACACCCCTACTTCCATGATTACACCAACAAAATTTTATGATATTCTTGTATAAACTGAAATTTTGTAAACTCAATAATAAAGAAATGTCACATTATTGTAACCTTTTATTATTAATTTTCTTTTTGCTTTATATAGATAAAATGAGATGGGCTGAGTAAAGAATATTATATTCTAGTGGAAAATGTAGTAAATGCTAGCAATTTTGGAAACATATCTCTTGCAAATGCATGATCTCCAATGCGCATTAAACGGTCACAATTTCTCAAAAAAAAATTTCAAAAGATATTTCAAAATATGTGTAAGAAAAAAATTGTAATTAAATTGTGACCATCCACTGCGTATTGGACAAGCATGATTTGATTAGAACCCGCACGGGATCGAATCTGACAATTTTGGATACTAACCCCCCACAAACTTGGTCCTTGAAATTTATGGTAGCTTTAATTTTTGAGCTTTTAGTAGGTTGACCTCTGCAGCCTAATTTTTCTGCGTAAGAGATGTTGACATTTCCAATTAGGTCAATTCCAAAATCCAATTAGTGTGTTACCAAAGTTGTGACTTTTTCTTTGGTCTCAAAAGTTGTGATAGAGAAATGAGATCAAGATTTGGAGAGCTGGTCCATCCATTGGTTTAAAAGTTTCAACCCACGATGTAATTGAGCTGAAAGAGAAAAAGAGAGCATTAGTTTATTCATAGATTTAGAATAATTTTTTTTAGGGAAAATTATATTTTAATTTATCTAGTATATTATTTAACCATTTTATGATTCCTCAATTTATCACAGTTTAGTTGTTTTTTAGGTTTTTACTACTGGGTAGCTTAGGGAGCAGGTTGGCTAGGGTGTTTTCATTTCTTGGAATATGATGGATTTTGAATTATTTTAAGTAGGAGGTAAAGGTTTTTACTTTCTCGATATACTTGACCATTTGTAGATCTTTTGCCTAGAAGTCTCATTTTACCTGGTTGGTGATAAGTTATGAATTGCTTAATACTTTTATGCTGCTGGCTCTGAGTTTTTTTGGCAAGGCGAAGCTTTGCTACTAGTGCTTCACACTCGGCTTGGTTATTGAAGGTTGGGAAATTAAATTGAATGGATTGTTTAACAATTATTTCGTTAGGGCCTTCCACGATTATTCCTGCCCCTCATTCTTTTGCATTTGATGAGCTGTCTATTGATAGCGTTCATTCAGGTTATTGGTTGGTTTCTTGTGGATTCCTACTAAGGTTTATGATTTAATTGCCCCCCAAGGTTTGTATATGATTGAGTGTTTAGATATTTCTACTGCCTAGCCTAACATGTAGTCAGCTAAGTTAGGCTTATGACGGATTTGTCTTATTGGATCGTATGTTTTAACTGTTATTTGGTGGTTGTGGAAGTAGGGTTAAAGTCGGCAGGCTGAGAGTAGTAACTCAAAGGCGAGTTTTTCTATCTTTTGGTATTTTAGCTTCGATCCTTAGAGAGCTTGGCTTATGTAGGACATAGGGAATTAATTTTTTCCCATTTCTAGGACAAGCGCCAAGTTGACAGCATGTTCAAATGCAGCAAGGTATATGTAAAGGATTTCACCTGTTATCGGTTTGGATAAGACTGAGGGTGTGACTAGATATTCTTTGAGTTGGTTATAGGCTTGTTGGCATTCTAGGGTCCATTGGAAGTTTTTTACCTTTTTCGATATTTGAAAGTGTTAATCTAGACATGAAGTATACGAGTGCGGCAATCCTCCCTGTTAGCTTTTGTATTTCTTTAATTGATTTGGGAGGTTCCTTTTTGATAACTGCATTATATTTTTCTAGATTGGCCTCTATTCCTTGGTGAGTTAACATGAAACCAAGGAATTTTCTTGCTTCAATGTCAAGGCACACTTGGTCGGGTTTAGCAGCATGTGTCTTTTTAGTTCTGCAAATGTTTCAGCCAGGTCGAATATGTGATTTTGTTCTGTTTGGCATTTGATCAGCATATCATCGATGTACACTTCCACATTTCTTTCTATCTAATTCCTAAAGACTTTGTCCATTAAATGTCAATAAGTAGCCCCGACATTCTTCAACCTGAATGGCAAGACCTTGTAGCAGTATGTTATTTTTTTCATGATAAAGGATGTCTTGTCTTCGTCGTCGTGGTACATCTGAATCTGGTTATAGCCCGAGTAGGCATCCATAAAGCTTAAAAGTTTGTAACCTGAAGCACTGTCGACTAGTTTGTTTATGTTCGGGAGCATGTATTAATCTTTTGGGCAGGCCTTGTGCAGGTTAGTGAAATCTACGCACGTGCACCCCTTTCCACTGGACTTCTTTACCAAGACCACATTGGATAACCATGTTGTATATAATCTCTCTGATGAACCTTGCCTCTAGAAGTTTCTGGACTTTCTCTTGAATGACTGCTTGTTGTTCAGGACCGAAAGTTCGTTTCTTTTGTCTTATCAATTTTGCCCTTGCATTAATTGGTAGTTTATGACATAAAATTATGGTATACACCTAACATGTCATATGCTTTCCATGCGAACAGGTCAAAGTTTTATTTGAACAATTCTGCCAGCTTTTGAAATTTTGATGGGGGAATGTTTGACCCCCCTGGATCATTTGCTCGGGCGCTTGGCTAACTTGTATTGCCAGCAGATCTCCCTAGGGAGTGGGGCAATCTTTATGTTCTTTCCATGAGTCAAGTTCCTATATAAGGGTTTGGGTTGTGGAAGCTATAGTTAGCTTTCCTCGATCCATCTTCTGGTGGTCCGTGCTTAGACTGATGTTGTAGCAAACTCTTGCTTGAAGTTGGTCACCCCTGACCAAGCCTACAGTTCCTCTTTCTATAAGGAATTTGACAGTAAGTGCCTAATTAAAAATAGAGCGTGGACTTAGTTTAAAAATGGTCGGCCAAGGATGATGTTATAGGATGTGGGATAGTCGACAACCAAAAACTATACCTCCGTGTTGGCTAGGTCAGGGACCTAAGGTCACCCTTAACTTAATTATACCTTTAACTTCTACATGGTTGCTAGAGAAACAGACTAGGGTTCTAAGGTAAAAGATGAGGTCGATGCTAGGGAGATTGAGCTTAAGGAAGGTGCCAAAGAAGAGCACATCTGCTGAGCTTCCCTGCTCCGTCCACCAGAACTTTCTTAACTTCAAAGTTGGCTACAAAGTAGCTTATGACCATGGGATCGTCGTGGTTCCTATCAATGATGCTGTAATCCTCTTCGGTGAAGCTAGTGACGGGGTCCGGTTTATGCTTTTTAGTGGTCAGTTGAAGAGCTTCGTGTCTCTTGTTCCCAATGACTTTTTGGTGTTTCTTTCTAAATACCTGGGAGAGTTCTCCTCCTGCAAACTCGCCTAAGAATATGTTGATGACCTCGACTGCATTTCTCCGGGGGTCTTGATGGGTTGCTGCCCTGTTTGGTGATCGATTGCATCAACGTGGTTGATGTTGGGGGGATATGTCCCGACAGCGGGATCTTCATTTTCCAAAAGTTTTTCGTCTCTTGTGGATGGGAGGTCAGCTTAGAACTTTTGGAGGTGTCCCTTTTGCAGGAGGTTTTCTATAAGGTTTTGTAAGTGTCTGCAGCTATCAGTATCGTGACCTCTTCGCTGGTGAAAAACGCAATACTTTTCTTTTTTTTGCTCTTATAATTGGTTTTGGGCTGGGAAGAATGACAAATTCGGTTTTGTAAATTTCTTCTAGTATTTGGGTTCTGGGCTAGTTTAATAGAGTGTATGTGTTGAAATTAGGTCGAATAGGCGATCTCTCCTACCTGTGCTATCTTTTATCCTGGTAGGGTTTCTTATCTTTGGAAGCATGAGTTCTTGGTTTGGACATTATTAGGGTTTCTTCTAAGTTTACATGTTTGGCTGCCCGAGTTAGGAGCTCAATTAAACTTGCAGGTGGATTTAGGGTTAAGCTTTCCTGGAAATGCTTAGGTTGGAGGCCGGATTGAAGGGTACGAATTGGCACCAGGTCACCTAGATTACGGATCCGAAGGGAGAGGGCGTTGAATCGTTGGATGTAATCATTCAAGGGTTCACCTTCTTTCTGCATAAGGGTTAACAAGATGGTAAATGACCTCTAGTGGGTGATGCTTGCTAAAAAACAAGCTACAAAAAGTCTCTCAATGCCGCCAAAGTTTGCAACAGAGTTTGGAAAAAGGCCGTAGAACCATTGAAGAGCTGATTTTCTTAACATTATTGAAAAAGTCCTGCATTTAAGTTCCTCCCCCAAGCCATTTAACACCATAACCATGCTATAATTCTCTATATGCTCCCTAGGGTTGGTGGATCCATCATATAGCTCGAGTTGTGGTTGCTTGAAGTGGCGTGGGAGGGGTAATCTACTATATGCTGGGTGAAGGGATATCCTTTTAGAGTGGTGAGTGGTTGAGGGTCCACGGCTGTTCGGGTATAGACCAAGTGACGTAAGGGGGCGTTTCAGTTTTGCTACTTACATCTGCCGTTTGATGGTGTGGCAGGGGTCTGTGTGTGGACCTCACTAGGATGTAGGAATTCATAGCTTGGTGGTTTGCCAAGTTAGGGAAGGCTTGAGATTCAGCCATGTTTTCTTTCTGCTGTTTTTGTTTTCTGAGTTCCTCTAGCTCAGCCTTCTCAGGCCCTCTCTCTTGCTCGAGATCTTTTATCTTCCGAACGAAGAGTCGCAAGATGTCTATTTGGGAGTTGGACTCTTGGTATGTTTGAGGAGGTGGAATTCCTTGGGAATGGGACAGGTTGGCTTGCTTTAGTACTAACAATTGCCTATTAAGGGCAGGAGTGTGTGTGTGTGTGTGTGTATATATCTTTAACTGTTTTGTATTGTAGATGTTAAAAAATTTTAGATTTTTAGTTGGACAAAAAATTATCACTCTCTCTTTAAAAGGCACAATAAATATAAGGTTATTTTAATCATTTAATTTGAATGACACCATAAATTGAAGGACATTTAAATAATTTTTCAAAATATAAATTTTGAAAAAATGACCAAAATCACTTAAATGCTCTTGCATTTATTAGGTTTTTCAATTAAATGACCAAAATACTCCTACATTTATTGTATTTTTTAAAGGAAGAAAAATTATTTGATCTTGAAGATCATGCCTACATAATTTTGCATTAATATTCTCTTTGAGTGTTTGCCTTGTTACTCAACCCAGAAAAATGACTTAATCTCAAGTTTCTTCGTATCTCATTATTATATTATAAAATTATTGTATAATATAAGTTTTAAATATAAAAATCATGATTAACTATTTGATATGTTATACTTTATTTAACTAACTCATAATATAAGTTTCAATAATTATTTGTATTTCAATACTTGGATCAATAAAAAAAAAAATCATAAGATGTGATAGATTTAATAAAGAAATTTTTTCAAAAAGAAAATCTCTTTCCTATCTTTTTTTTTTTTTTTGTTAAAGAAGAGAATGTTTATCACTTAACAAAACAAACATAAATAGAATTAGCTAAAAGAGAAAGAGAAAGTTCCCTGGGTGGCTATCTTCAAAAAATGAATTTCTCCTGGCTATTAGCTCCACGTTTTGCCAACCAGTCTGCATATTGATTGACTTCCCTCAAGATATGCCTCAGATGAAAAGAATTAAATTGCGCCATTAGCTCTCGAATATCCAGGATCAATGCCCCATATAAGTGGTTAGAAACTTCAACAGAAGAAAGCATATGAATTGTCTCCAAAGAATCATACTCACAAGCCTAACGAGACACTTTCAGTTCTAGAGAAAAACACAGATCTCTACATAGAGTAAGAAGTTCCGCTTAAGTATTGGAAACTATCCCTTCATATATAGAGAAACCTTCTATCCAGTTATCCAAAGGATTCCTTAACAATCTTCCTATTCCTACTCTTCTCGGATTCCCCAAGGAGCTTTTGTCAACATTTAATTTCAAGAAATCCAAAGGGAGTTTCTTCCAACAGACCATACGAGTGCTTATTCCAATGTTGGTAGTAGCCTCATCAAGAGTATTAATGCAAACTAAGAACATAGCCCTTATTCTACTAACCATGTGACAAGTGCATTAATGATCCATTTGGAAAATAACAGTATTTCTAGTACACCAACACCACCAAACTATTACTTCGAATAAGATATTGTCATATGGGCCATGGATCCCTTCTAGCACCCATATCGTTCCTGTTTTCAACCATTCCCAAGTATCCTAATTCCCAAAACTAGGTCTGTTACTAAACCTCATATGCTCCCAAACTTCCTTCACCAAAATGCAGTCCTAAATACAATGAAGTATTGTCTCCTCATGTTCATTACACATTGGGCACACACCAGAAATGGTCAATTCTCTCTGTTGACGTAGAGCCATAGTAGGCAAAGCATGATGCAAGGCTAACCAGAAAAGAAATTTTATTTTCTCATGCCCACGGAATCTCCTAACCTAGTTCTACTCTCCATTTAAGGATGGAGAGTTGAGAGAATTCTTTAGTACCCAATTCTACTCTCCATGTAAAAGAATCTATGGCAGAGTATTGATATTATAATACATTCCCATCTCCTAGATATTTATTTTTATTGACATTCACCCATAGCTTAGAAAAGTTATGAGAGACTTGCCACATTAGCTTACCCAATAAGGAAATATTAGTGATGTAGGCATCTTTATACCCAGCCTCCCATGAGATTTTGGGGGTGATGAGAGACTGCCAATAAACCAAAGGAAGACCCTTACCCTGCTTAAACGCACCCTAAATGAAGTTTCTTATAAGTGCATCAATTTTAGACATATAAAATATTTAACTAAATTTAAATTTAAAATTCGGTTAAGTTGTTTTTTTTAACTTTCAAAGGAGATCCGTATATATTTGCATAATAAAAGGGATAGCCTTATAATTATGGCATTTCTCAAGAGAGAAGAGAGTAATTTACTATTTGTTTAAGTATGTTTTGAATGACTGAGTATGTTTGGAACACTTAAGAATTGATTTGATTTGAATGGCTTAGAGAGTGTCTTTAGACCACTCAAGAATTCAATTTATTTTAATAACTTAGAGTTTGTTTGATAATTGAATTGATTTCTATTACTTTAAAATGTAATTCAGACTATGAAATTTAATTGAATACTAAAGAATTCAAGATCTACGCCAAGCACAAATGAATTTAATTAATAATAATTTATTTGAATTATTATTATATTTGGTTCCAAGCATACTCTTAATTAGAAAATTAGGACGTTTACTTCAGAAACAGTATCATAAAGTCAAATTATAATATAACACTTGTTAGAGTATAATTATTGTTATAATATAGTTTATTAGAATATTATATTTTAATTTTAATTATATGTTTTTGAAGTTACGTGCATAAAAATAAAATTCTACAGATGTACATTTACATATTACCATTCAATAAAAAAGATCAATTATTTTTACATTACATATTTATATTATACTATAACAATCCTAATGTAAAAGAAGAATTTTATGCTACCGTTCACTATTTAGGGTGACAATCATGTCACAAGAAGTTTTGAATTTTATGGAATAATATAAGCCGCACTCGTAAAGGTCACAAACTCTTGTGAGAGATTATAGTATTGTTATCTTAACAGTAAAACGATAACATATGCCATACAAAAAATGGTGTGAATATAACATCACTCAACTCATTGAAGTCTCTTGCCACCAACCATGCTGCTTTGCATTATTTTTGAATTGACTTAAAATGCGCCAACCGGCCATATGCTTTATATGTGTTATGAATTTTTTGTAGAAATTTGTCAACCGGCCTCCACTACCATTCTCATCCTTCTCTTTCAAGGCATCAATTATTGAATACAAACCTTTACCTCCTCCTAACAAACCTTTACCTCCACTACCATTCTCTTCCTCCTCATGGAGAATAGCTAAACTAGGTTTTTAAATTTCAATTCTCAATTGTAATTGAAGTTGCAATATTATGGTTACTGTTGACTCCATGAATTATGCTTATAATTATAATAATTGTATTTGTATTCATATTTTTATATGTTAACCTCCTTTTTATTTTACGAATTTTATACATAATATTTCTTCTTTATTTCTAAAACACACAAACATCTCATATATTTTTAATATTAAAATTAAATTTTTTTTATATTTTTAAAATATGCTACTCATAATCCTTTAATTTTTTAATTGTAATAACTATTTTTTTTGTAAAATGTTTTGTTAAAAATAAAGTTATATAAATACTTCAATATCTTTTTATTTAAGGACGTTATTGGATTTTTATATACATAATAAAGAGTTAAATATTGAATCATTTGTTTTTAATAGACATATTAAAATTTTTAAAATTACAGTTATGTATAAGGTATTTTTAAAATGAAAAAAATTTATGTAAATTTAAAATTAGGAGTTATATATAGAAAATAATAATAAGAGATTATTTTACCCTAATATGATCACAGCATTCTCAACTACAATCATAAGTTAAAATTTGAGAAATTAATTAAGTTTCAACTTCCTACCATTACTACCGTGATTTTCCATATTTAGGTTAGGTAAATGTTATTTCTACACATTTTTTATACACCCAGTTATTTAAAACAAACCCATACATTAATTAGTAATAAAAC
>JASKGM010075615.1:0-15395 GCA_034509205.1 Ceratonia siliqua
TTAGGAATGGACATCGGGAAGAATATGCCTCCACTGAATGCCCAACAGAATTGAGACTTTGGGAAAATAAAATTCCATTGAAAGTCTAAGAAAAGGAATAAGTGGGACCTCAGGGAAAATGAACATCCACTGAAAGCCCGTTAGATGTTAGGACATTGGGGTAAGAATAGAACTTATGAAAGTATTTTGACAAGAACGAAAGTTATGGAAATAGTAGGGCTAAAATGCAATTCATGAAAACTGGGGGTCAAAATACAATTACAAAAAATGATGGGGCCAAAATGTAATTACTAAAAATAACGAGACCAAAATGAATTTTATGCCAATGTAGGAGTCAAACTACAATTTTGAAGGTATTGGTGGTCGATTATGAATTTTTAAAATTATTAAAGTCAAAATCTGATTTAAGAGAAAAACATTGAACTCAAAACGTAATTCTTTTGAAAAGGGTTGAGGTCAGAATTAAATTTTCAGGGATCAAAATGAATTTAAGTAATTTTGGACCTCACTTTGAAAGCATTTAGTTAGGCCCTTGAAGCCCTTTTGGTAAATTGGCCCTTGGAGCCCTTTTGTCAAATTGGGATCTATGGGCCTTGAACCCATTTTTTTTGTTTTAAATAAAATGAGAGCTAGATTAGTATCTTGCCTTTGAAATTTAGGGATGTTTCTTATGAACACAACATTGGGCCATTTCAAGATAATAGCAATAATAATGATAACATTCGGACTCAATTTATACAACCTATACAAACCCATAATCAAATAGAGGAACAGTGTAGGACGTATAAACGAGCCTTATTCAATAAAATATCAGCAATGGTGAGCTCAGGCCAACAGTTATTCAAAACCCACTCTTAAACATCCTAAGTATAAACTGGCAAACCCACGAGCCAGCCTGGATCATAGAGTCAAATTCCCAACCAAACAAATTTTAGAAAATTAAACCAAAGCTTTTTCCTTTTAACCAATGAATTATGAACTAGCAAAACAAAATTAATTCCCCCATAAATAGAATCTGAACCCTTCCCAACCAATTAGTTTTGAATCAATAAAAATTCTGAACCTAGCAAAGTCAGTGTCACTAACCTTGAATCCACCTTAGATTGTTCAGTTTTAACGAAGACACAAGTCAGTATTAATTTCTTGCATTGCCAGGTTAAGACTTTTAGAAGCCAAGATCAACCATAAACTAAAAACTAAAGAGGAGTTTTAACTCATATGAGGTGCAGAGTTAGAAGCAGAATAGCAAAAATTTTGATTCCCCAGAACCTAGATGCCATCAGACAGAAATCATAACACAGATTCAGGGCAACTCAAATTCAAATGCCCCACAAAAAAATCGAGCAAGACAGTGCAGAACTGGTTAATGCAAGCCAAAATAACCATGTCAATCCAGAGTTAAACCATCAAAATTCTCCTATTAGACTAACTAAATTAACCCCCCCTCACAGCTAACATAACACACCACTAGAGTCAGCATTAAACCAAGGTAAGGCCATATCAAACGTAATAAAACATAGAATCTGCATTATCCCAGGCACACGATGAGCAGCTCTTTTAAACCATTTCAAACTTCCCATGACAAACAGAATTGCATGCCCGAGTATGCTTAATCACATTAAAGAATAAGAATGGCACCATAAGCAATTATTTATCAATAATCCACAAGCCAGAACATAGTGCATAATATTGTAAAGAGTCTTTCCCCTGTAAATTCAAAACTAAACAAAGACCCTTAAGTAAAATTTCCAGCAGCTAAAAAAAAAACTACTTCGAGTCTAAATAGCATATCCTAAGCTTGATATGGAACTTAAATCAGAGGAAAAACTTACTCAATGACAGGATTCAAGTCTGCACCAGGTTCCCCTTGCCTCCTTTGAACTTCCTCTCGAAAATCCCCCTTTTTCCAAATTCCAGACCCCTTTGATTCTCGGTGGTTTTCTGCAGTTGGCCACCCCAGACTTCTCCCTCAAACACTCTCGGTTCCTCCAATTTCCAGAAAGCGCTCCCCTCTATTTCGTCTCCAGTTAACTCTCCCTCCCTTGCCAAAAATCCCCCTCTGATTTATAACCTTGAATGAAATCGTCTTGTCTGCTGCCAATCCCGTAAAAACCGCCTTATCGCGCATGGAGGGGCAGAGACCAAGAACGCCAGCACCATAATGGATGCCGCCTTCAGAGGAAAGGGGCCAGCGAAATTAAAGGTAGCCCGCCACTTTCCTGTCGCACATGGGACCGTTGATGGATGCTGGGGTAGAGTACGGGGAGACAGAGGCGAGGTGAACAGAGAAATTGGGGCCGAGTGAGAGGGACAATGCAGAGAGATTGGAGGAACAGAAATAGGAAAGATTCGCGGAGAAGAGAGGAAACACAGAGGGGAAATGGGTTTTACGAGGAAATTAGGGATTTAACTTGAAACCGGGTCAGGTATGGGTCAAGCGGGTATAGGTCAATTTTGAGGTTTTGGACCGATTTGGGCCTCCTTTCAGATTGGGCTATTGGGCTCTCTTTTTTTGTTTTTGTGCATTAGGCTGGACCCTTTTTGTTTGGCTGCCAGAAAGATGCTTTTCAACCTTTTTTTTTCTTACTTCTTTTTCATTTTATTTTAATTAATATTTAATAATATTATATTTAATTCTCTCTTCTTTTATCACTTTATTATTTTGGTTATTATATTTATATTTTTTTATTTTATATTTTTTTAATTGTCACCATATACCTCTTTATTTTCTTTTTCCATTTTTCTATCCTTTATTTCTTTTTATCTTCTTTTTTTTATTATTTTCTTTTGAGAGAAAATTGTTAATCTTAAAAAACACCTGGACAAAATTAGGTGTTTACAACTCATGATTGCACTATTGATAATTCCTAAAATTACAAAAAGTCATAATTCTTTGTCTAAATTAAGATAAATATTGTCTTAATAAATATATTAGCTGAAATACTACTCCCTCCGTTTCAAATTATTTGTCGTTTTGAAAGCTTTATTTTATTTCAAATTACCTGTCGTTTTACATTACCAATGAAGTATTAATTGTTATTTTTCTAACATTACCCCTATTTATTGTTATCTTCAATAGATTAGTAACAAGAGTTTAAATTGACTTTAATAAGGGTAATTTAGTTAAGTACACTTATTTTTTGCTAGAATTGAGACTATTTAATAGCTAGCTTAATTCTTGTGCCATTACCTTAAACGACAGATAATTTGAAACGGAGGGAGTATCAATTTTATCTTAAATTTATTCCAACTCAGTATGGATTGAATTCTCCAAAGCTAGGTGGGGAATCCGTTTGGACATAGGAATTTCACCTCCAAAAAATTTGGAATTATTTTAATCTCGTTAAGATAATCCAAATTGATTAATCATGAAGTCATTTTACCAAAAACTCGTGATTGCACTATTGATAATTCCAAAAATTATGAAAATTCAATCTTAAACATTGATTTGTCCATTTTGTAAACCTGGTGTTTGTAAACTCTCATAACCAATCATTGACACAAGGTGAAATTACCATTTTACCCCTTATGTTAATTTTGTCCCCTGGTCTCAGATTTCATCCAATAAGTGACTAGATAATCTTTTAGAACTTTTCTAAGACTATCTTGAAATAATGAATAGATAATTCATCATTTCACTAGGACCAAATAAGTTACTTGTCTTCCTAAAATAACCAGAAGTGTTGTAATGCTACGAACTCCATTTTCTAGATTTATGTTCCCAGATGTTCACTCCCACTATGATCCCAACATACAGGGTCTTGACCAATGTCTCACAATGGTTGTGCCCATGGCATATCAGAGATCACAATGGTCATGAACACAAGTCCATAATCCATCAGGATTTCGGTTCTGCTATTAGTGTTGCAATGTGTGTGAGTTCAAGTTCAAAATAATGGTATTAACTTAAACTTGATATCTCACTTAATTCCAATTCATTTAATAATGTCATTATGTGAAGTCTACTGCTTCAATGATTTGAGGTTCATCATTCCCTTAGAACAAAATCTCTTTCTTTCTATGAAGGTAATCCAAACACTATAGTCTTCACTGAATCGAGTGATTGACTTTATTCAGTGATTGTGAATATTGTTTTAGATTTATTCAAAGATACATATCTCCTTTTGCATAACTCTGATGTAAATGTATCTTGGTTTATTAGAATCTAGGAACCTTAATAGCTAGAAAATAAAGCTTACATAAATAAACTCTTTATTTAATAATATTCAAATTATACTTAATATCAAATTGGGGAACACAATTTGCTTTCCAAGAGTGCCTCAAGTGTAAGTTTTTGAGAGAAAAACACTAAGAGCAAAAGTGAGTTTTGTTTAAGTGCTTTCATAGATTTCTACACCCCATACTTGAAGGGAAAGGGAAGACTTTCTAATTTACTTTGAAAGCTATCAATTATTTTCTTTCATCATTTGTTTTATTCCAATCACTAAGCCTATTCACCGTAAGTTCCGTGGATTGGTACTTCCTAAAGAATATGTGGTCAGTGCGCTTGATTGGAAAGTATATTACAAGATTAAAATGACTACAAAAGGTATGTAAAATTCTTATTTATCTCATTTCTCTTTCTAGCTGTGAGTTATTTGCCTGTGTGTTTTGTTTCCGCCCTTTGCAAGCTTGAATGTTTTTAAAAAGTTTTAAACTCATGCTTGTACCATAAACACTTAGGATAAACAACTTGATCTAACAATTACAACGTACATATAAATGAATTACACAAACTAGCTCACAAGGTTAAAAGGAAAGACATCTCCTCTAACTAAAGGCAATATTACAAGGATTATATCTTTAATGAGATGTGCTTTAATAGTACTTTTATACTAATATAGTCTAACACAAATATAAGGGAACAGAGGCACTAACACAGGTTAATACAGATATAAGGGAAGCAGAGAAAACCAAGGGACAATGGGGTAGGCTCATAATCTTTCTTTTGCCATAAATGTTTAAATATCGAAAAGCTTATTAACTTGTTGACCTTTTCTTTCTCCAATCATTAATCCTTCTCTACTATTAACCATGTTCAACAATTTATACTAAAATTTATCATCTCTGCTCAAAGAGGGTCCATTAACCAACATTAGCCATTCATAATATCTTTCTTCCTTATCTAGACGATTTTCTTCATAAATCATGTAGATTTATTCTGACCATTAAAAAGTCATGAAATCCATAATAAAAAATTTGCTAATTCAATCATGATTTCTCACAACACACACGGAACAAATAGTTTAACATATTGAAAAAATATATTCAATTTACCTCACCGTTTCCATGGGATCAAATGCTTATATTCGATGCCCAATATGAACCAATAGTAGATATCAAATTATAGCTTCATTTAGGTAAGGTTGGTTTTGTACAATAGATTTTTACTATCAAATAAAACATTGGGTTTGCTAAAACATATAGCAGGGATAGAACCCATCCTAATTAATGGAAAATTTTAGGATTGGCCCCTAAAAATTTCATCTGACTTGGTATTACCTCAACTTTGCCTTTATTCACTATCTTACAGTATCATTACCATATTTATTTTTCTTTTCCCACAACTGGTACTTGTTCATATCCTTATATAACTACTATTTTTCTAGCTTAATGATTTATTAGCCAAACTTATTTATTCACTTAAATATATGACATGTATTCCCTCGACCTTTTGTCTCTTACAATTAATGCTCACTATCATTCTGATGATTTCTCCTTTTACATTTTCTTAATAATTATTATATCAAGATAGTAACTTCTCCTTCACAAGTTTATAGGACAATTATAACCCTACCCTTCTTTCAGTTATATAAACTTCCAAGTATAACATCTCAAAAGATTATCCACCTACGTATAAGACATGCTGAATATTGGAAGATTCAAACTTTTTGTTGATTAATTACACAAACAAGCATTTAATAGGTGTAAATCCACAACATATATCTTCATTGCATGTCTAAAAATATACCTTTAAGATTCCATCTAACACTATGTCCACAAAGTTTCAACATAGTCTTACTTGTTTCAAAACATCTAGCTTTATCGGGTTGTTCCCTCCAATAGGAATCATGCCATTTCCTAGGTGATTCATAAACATTGTTTCCTTCATATAGCATGAATAGTGCTTCAAAAGCTTCTTCACAATTTCCTAGTAACAAGAAACATTTAATAATAAAATTTCACAGTTCAAAACATCAATTTACAACATAGAACACATACAATGCATATCACAAGTGAATATAGAGGCTGAATGGAAACTAATGAAGCAATAAGGATGGGTTCCTATAAACTTCGCTCATGATACGTGCTTCTGGACCATTTACCACAAGCTAGGCTCATAGTTCCTCACAATTAAATAGTTAGAGACCTTTATACGCTCTAACCACAGACCTAGACCATGCTCTAAAACCATCTTTGTCACTCCTCAATTCTTGGCATGTGACCTAGGAAACCACCATTTAGATGGCCTCCTAAGAGCCTTTGCATATACAAATGCATTACGATTTAAGGGAAGCTCTGTTAAATGTTTTGAAAAATTCCCTAATTTAAAATGTTCCTATGCATATTATGTTAATGATGTTATCTTTCCTTAAGCTGTAAATTCATCTATATATGCAAAGGCTTGTAAGAGGCCATTTAAATTGTAGTTTCCTACGCCAGTCACGTCCCTAAAATTGGGGCATGATAGTAGTATAATTTCATATGATGTATGCCACGAAAGATAGGAATATGCCAATGTGATTTGTGCTACTATTTTGTGAAATATTATAAATCTTAATATGTCCAAATACTTTTAAATTCGCATAGCCACATCACGGATTATTGTATGTTGGATAATTCTAATTCTAAGCAAGAGACGGTTTTAGATAAGTTAGAATATTTTGCCATCAAATAAGGTGATAATTAATATATTTTATGGTTAGGATTTGGATTTGAATTGGTTAAGTGTGTCAGATGCCCTAGTGTTTTCTTCTTGGGTGAAATCTCTTTCTATTTAAGTGTTTGGTCAAATCTTCAATTGTTGATTTTATTTTATTTTTTTGTTTTAAATTCAAATACTCCATTTTTCTTAATTTTAAAATAATTTAGAGTTAGAATAATTTCAATAGTTAATAGGTAAAAGGTCCTCGTGGGTTTGACATCCTTTTTTATCACTATATTACTTGTAATGATTTCATGCACTTGTGAATTTTCACAACAATTTCTAGTTGATCGGATTCTAAAAACTTGCACCATAGGAGTGGCTATTTGGCCAACAGTCACATAGAGTTCCTCCTAGCCTATTTGTGCTTATGTTTCCAGAAAACTACAAAAAGGTTGTTTGCAGTGTGCATCAGGACATGTTGTGTTTTAGGTTTCAACTTAACCTCACTTCGGGTATTACACAACCTAACATACTTAGAAATAACACTCATATTGCTTAAACTCAAAATGATAGAAGTGATAATAAAATAAATCTCAAGACCTTATTAATTTCAAATCAATGTTTTAGAAATTACATTTTCAAACATAATTCAAATACAAGAAAACATAAAATTTTCATCTCTCACGACTTAGACCCATTTTTCCACATTCCTATTTAAAGTGCCTGGAATTCATATCATGACTTCCTAAATATTCCTTTCACCTGAAAACAACAATTCCATAAAAAGAGTGAGCTAAAAATCTCAGTGAGTAAAACCATTTTATAAGTTAAGCATAATCGATAAGGATGACAATGTCAAGGTATATTGAAGATCCATATGTTAATTAATTATCAAAGTACTATAGTTAAGATATTTTGAAATTTTTACACCAAAGGGAATTCCAAATTTAGTCCTTTCAAAATGAATTTCCAGTCATCCACAATCCAGTTTCATAAACAACTTTCATACTTGTCTCAAGCAAAATCATACAAATATCATATTTATGGTCAGGCAAACCTAGCTCAACCTCACCAATTATGTGTTATCGAGGGCCAGGCAGAAGCCAGATTATCATGTACCCAACTCTGGGTATGTGACTGGTGACCCAGATCAACCTCACAAATAACACATGCACACAAACCTCAAGTGAGACTTATAACCGATGAGAACCATATCCTAGGTACACCTAGCAATTCTACCTTAAGGAAAACTATGGACCCCTCATCATTAACTAAGTTGTTATCATATAAACATATAAGCTTTCCAAAGTAAAATATCATTTAAAATCAATCGATTTTACCAAGTAATTTTTTCAATACATAAAACAATATGCATGCATCAAGAATTCATAGTACGTACTTGCATAAAATAAAAAAAACACGCATGAGTATGAGCTCATGGTGTTTCACCCTCAACCCATTAACCTTTAACTGCTCGAACTTTTATTTCATAAACATCTTACATTACAACTTACACACAATTAGTTATTCTTTCATGAAAAATTGATTCCATTCTACTCCCCTTTCTTACTATATACAAGTAATGGATAATTATTTCTCCTCTTAGTATAATTCATCTACTTATTCCTCTTCCAATCCCCCTCTTAGTTTAGGTTACATCTCTTGCCAAGTAGACTTCTGATTTGAAGTTCTAGTCATATAATGTATTTTAGTTAACTAAAATTACTCGAGGTTCCCAATACCAATCTCACAAGGTTCCACTCAAGCTGGTGGAATATAAGTTTGTATTTACTCCATTACTTCATTCTCGATTTCATATTTTAAAAGTGATTCTAGACCAAGATGTATGTGGGTAGCAGTCTAGTTCTCACTAAATGTTCGAGGTTTTCCAAATAAGAACTAGACTGCTACCCACATACATCTTGGTCTAGAATCACTTTTAAAATATGAATGCGAGAATGAAGTAATAGAATAAATACAAACTTATATTCCACCTTTAGCGGAACCTTGTAAGATTGGTATTGGGAACCTTGAATAATTTTAGTAAATTAAAATACATTATATGACTAGAACTTCAAATGAGATGTCTACTTGGTAGGAGATGTAACCTAAACTAAGAGTAAACCATTGGACTCAAGCCTAAACCTAACCTTGATAAATCGATTCTCGAACCTAGACCTACACTCGGTTCTATAGCTAACTTAACTCCGTCCACTTGCTCAATTTGTAAAATAAAAAAATACTATAAAAAAGTTAAAAGTTATTATTAAGATTTCAAAAAAAAAATTGTGAGAATAATTATTCAAACATAGTTTTTTGAATTTTTAAATTAGGTTAAATTATTCAGTAAGTGCCTATAGTTTTGAGAAATTTTTAAATAGGTTTCTACATTTTAAAAGTTTGTAATTGGGTCTTTATACTTTTAATTTTTATAATTGGGTCTTAGTCGTCAATGATACGTTGTGCACCATTTTTTTGTGCTAAAGTGGCACATAGTATGCACACGTGGCATATACTTACTTGTCACATAATCAACATATATACAATCTGATTCTTATAGTTTCACTGAATCTTCAAATAGGTTCCTATAAGCTAAATTCTAAATCCTAAAACTTAAACCTTAAATCTTAAATTTTAAACTTTTAAAATATAATGAACTATTTAAAAATTCTCAAAAACTATAAAGACATATTAAATAATTTAACCTTTAAGTTGTATCATCCAAACGTACTTAATTTCTGAAGAAAAGTAGTTGTGTGCGAAACAGCATCTTAGAAATACATAAAATGAAATGGGAAGAGCAATTTCATGGAAATTAAAGCAAAGTACATTTGAAGTTCGACCCTACAAGCATGCTCGGATGTTTGTATAGTTTTTGAATATTCCGAGAACGTGATTTGCATTCGCAACCAAAGAGACCTAACAGACTGTCTCATTTATCTACCCATGATGGATATCTAAGGAATCTAACTGGGTAGCTACCACCAACCATACTAAGCTGTCGAGACTATGACCCTCAATTGATGCTTTACTCACATGAATAAGCTTTTTCCATAATTATCCTTATGGGCGTTCCTGAGGACCTTTAGATCAATTACAGTACCTATTCATGCATTGTTGTTCCCTCAATCAGTTCACACTACTTTTCATTCCTTACATGTAAGGCACTATATAACACTCTAGCAAGGATTAGGATTCGGTCATGTTGAGTCATGTTAGTAAGCAACATGACCGATATTGTTAGGATCATCTGTGTCGTCTATTCATTTTGGACAGCTAGGATGATCCCCTTATTTTTTATTACGCCACAACATTTTTTTCATATTGACCATCCAAAGTGAATAAACGGTGTAGATGATCCTAACAGAATCAGTTATGTCTGTGCCAACATTATCAGCTCCTGATCACTCTAGCAAACACCACCCTCTTTGTTAGAAGAGATTTTTAAGTACACTTAACCTAACTAGAAAAACACTAAAGTATTGAAGAATATGGAGGTAGGACGGAATTTTTTAGGAGCTGTTTGGCATATCATTATATTTTCATTCTAGTATTATGATCGTTAAAATACATTTAAGATGGCTGTGTTTGTACCTCCCTTGACTCCTCCTCTCCTTCATTTTTTTTTCTTTTTCTCTTTTTTAAGCAAATAAATCTCTCTAAATTTTTCATTTGTCAAATATTTGAAGGAAATATTTTAGTCTGTCCTCTTTCACAAAAAAGAAGAAAGGTTTTCAACCTTTTAATCTGTGTCTTTCTTGGTAGAGTCTACACTTCAATTTGGAGTTTGTGTCTCATTTAATGAGAATTTTTGTAGTTTTTCTTTTTTATGCATGATTTAAGAATCTTATATTCTTATGAAAATTCTTGAATTTGATACATGAAATTGAAAGACGTATAATTTGGAGGGTCAATGCAATTTATATTTGTTTTTCAGTTAAGTGAGAAATTATATATTTTCATTTGTTTTTATATCTAAAATATTTATAATTGTATGTATTGTTGATTTTTAATTTTCATTTGAATGAAAAAAAAAAATTATATGGGATTTTTCCATTAAAAAAATGCATGGTTGTATTTTCTTTTATAAATTTGACTCAGTTTAAACTTGCAACCCTCAGTTATTCATGATTAATGTGTTTAATATAATTATTCAAAATATTTAGAGCATACATGAAAATTTTAAATATTATTTCTTACCCCTTAAAAATTATTGAAATTTTGTATTTCAAAATTTTTAAATTTGTTTTTATAAAATATGAATTATATCCTTTATTCAATAGTTTTCGTTTTTGTATTAAACATTATATGATGATATGTTATATCGGAATATGATACCAAAAAATCAAAGATATAGTATATTAAAATGACACCTTAATGGACTTGCAGAATCTTTTTTTTATAAAATTAATTTTCACAAAATCCAAAAAATTATTTGTTAACTAATTAATATGTAATAAAATGATAAAAGAGAAATAAAATAAATAGTAATAATTAGTTAAGAAATTTTCATTTTATAAAAAAAATATTAAGATGAGCACTATGAACTGCCTCTCTAACACGCTCACAAGATATTTTCTATTAACTTTATTTATTTATTTTATGAAACTTTTCGTTAGTACTGTTAAAATGGGTTGGCCGGACCTGGCCCTCCTCGGTCTATAAGAAAAATGAGCCAGGCTCTTTTTTTGTCAAACCTCTATTTGAAAGCCCTAACCCAGCCCGCCAGGGCTTTAAGGCCTAAACGGGCTTAAAATGGTCTAATCAAAAAAATTAAAAAATAATAAAATATAAAATTACTCACGAAAATGGTGTAAGTCATAATGGTGCAACATATATATTGTCTCTAATTATTCAATATCGTACCATTTGAATCAAACCACATAATAAATAAGTTGAGATTATAAGTTATAACCAAATCATTGGAACGAATATATATATATATATATATATATATATACATTAATTGGGTACTTGCTATATTAATAATAGATCTCTGGATAGTGTTGTATGTAATTAGTAGTAGAAACGTAGTTGTTTAAATAAAAATAATGTGATTTAGATAAGTTAAGATACTCTAAGTAATTAAGTACAGTAGTATGATAAAAAAATTTGTAAATAATTCATATGCTAATTAGGATAAAAAATTAATATAAATTAATATATATATATATATATATATATATATATATATAAAGATAAATTGTTTAATTCATATATTATTTATGATAAAAATTAAAAAAGTATTAAAAAAAGAAAATTTTGGGCCAGCGGGCTAAGCCCTTATAAGCTCGGCCCGAATAGGCCCGCTTAAATTCAGGCCTTGAAAATTAAGGCCCAAGCCCAACCCTAACCCTCCAAAAACGGGCCGGGCTTAAAATTGACAGTGCTACTTTTCGTTCGTTAAAAACTCATTGTCTTCCCAATTTCCAAACCTTCGCATCCGATGAGAATGATGCTGATTATCAGTCTGTGATTGGGGACCCACATTCTTACCTGATTCAAAGTGCCTCTGACACAAGACAATCAAAGCAATAGATGAGAATCACGAAGAGAGGTAAGAAGATTTTGCTTGCTTTACCTTGTGAATGACAATCCCAGAACTAACAACCACAACAAGCATGTATCAAGGACATAGTGAAAAGATCCAACGATGGGGTACTCTCGTCTATTATTGGTCTATCTTGATTGTGGCACAAGATTCAGCAGCAATATTAATTGAATATTTTTTATATTTATTTTTTTATTTATTATCTATTATACAAGGGCTGAAAAAAAATGAGATGAGTATTATCAACTTAAAAAGAAGACTAAAATTCTGCTGAACTAATATGGTTGAAACAACTACTCTTTTGAGCGTTATCTTATTGGTTATTCTAAAAGAGTGATTGAGTTTGTTTGTATCATCTCTCAAATTTGCCTTGAGATTTACTAGGTTTCCTGTAATCAAAATCTAGTGGGAAAGGTTGCTAGGTGAGCCTGTAAAATCTAGTGGTGTAAAGTTTGTTAGGTAAGCTCGTAAAATCTAGTGCTTGAGAGGTTGTCTTGGTAAAGGTTGTAAAAAGTTTCAAGCTTGAGCCTATACTTGTGATTTTCTCTCATAGTGAATTCCCTTGCTGTGTGCTTAGAAAATAGAAGTAAGATCTAGTATTTATTGGGTCTGAACTGTTATATATCTTGGCGTGAATCTCTCTTTCCCTTATCTCATTTATCTTCTCTGATTGCAATTTGATTAAAATTTCATATTGCTCAAGGATTTGTTTTTAAAGCAACATTTCTTTTCAAAAGATCTTGAGGAAATCTTTTTGAACTCTTTTGTTAATCTTCCTGACTTATGATATTCAAGGTTACCTTTCTAAGTCAAGTTCGAGAAAAGAAGTAACCAAGGCTTCTAATCTTTCATCAATAGTAAAGAACTTTCAAAATCTTAAGAACTATGTTTTTAAGTAAAGAAAGTTTTTTATCGATAAATATTTCTTATCTTCGAAAAAGTTTTGATATCTTATATCACACAATTCAACCCCCCTTCTTGTGTGATTATCCCTGCTTGAGCAAACATGGCCGGCCTGAATTTAGATTGGATTGGCATATTACCAATCCAACCTAGTCTATTGCCAGCTCATCAAGCCAATCCAACCTAAAACAAAAATGACATTAAATTTTGAAAGATGACATCAAAAAAGTACATCTTATAAAATAGTAGCTGAAATATAAATTTTTGAAGATACATAAATAAAATTATCTATATTTTGGCTTTATAAAATAAATTCTTGCGTAGTTGTTCATACTACATTCTAGATCTAACATAATTAATCTTAACAAAGGTTTTAGTTTATGAGAATGGTGATTTTTTTCCTCTATTTTTTAATAATTATTTAAAATAATAAGCATATTTATACAATACAGAAAAGCAAATAATGCTTTGATGATTTGGTAAAAGTTCAAATTAACGAAAAATTAATAAACATAATTTACACTATACAAAAGAGGGAAGGAAGAGTTTACCAAAACTGTGGGGAGCATTATATTATGCGTATATTGTTTCTCATTCATGTTTAGCAGCAGTAATTGATCCAATATTAATCAGGAAAAAAGAAAATGCCAGACTCACTTGTTAAATATATATGATTAATATGCATGACCCAATATTAATCATATATATAGGTATTGTTTCTCAAATTATAAATATGAATACTTTCTTGTTGCAATACTAAAAAAAATTACTTTTAGCCTTACTGGTAAATAAATAATAATTAACCTATAAATAATTAACTTATAAATAAAAAAAGACATTTTTTTATTACATGAAGGCACTAACATAATAACATTAGATCCAAGTAATAATTTCCTCATTTAAAGATTCTTATATCATTATATTATAGAAGATCTAATAAGACTGTAGCTTCTTTTTTTTTTGGCCTATTGAGCTAATCGGGTCAACCCAGTTCATGCCACATCTGGTCGGTCCAAAAAGTCCTACTTTTTTCATACTAATTTTGATTTGCTACGAGTAGGAGTGGAAGTAAACCAGGCTTACATGAATAAGTCTCAGCTAGAACCTGGCCTGTTAGCCTTATGTAGGCCAAAAAATAGGTCTATCTTGGCCTGTTTACAAAAACCACTAAACCTAACTGGCCTACTGGCCTGTTTAGGCCTATCAGAAAATAGGCAAAAAAAAGGCCTTAGCCTACAAGGTCAAAATTAGGCCTCGGCTTACAAGGCTAAAGATAGGCTATTGGTCATTTTTTAAAATAATCAAATGTATTCATATAGTTCAATTTAAAATAATCAAATATATTAATTCAAATAGTTCATATGTGTTAATTAATGATGACTCTTAATTTATTTACTAGGCATGGATGCAAAACAAAATATTCCCACATAAACACTTCTTGTGTTAGACATTTTAAAGGGCTAACAAATCTACTACTTCTAGTTACAAGCTATATTTCTCTATTGAAGTTGCTGTCTTCATTCAAATATTTAATATAACAGATAGAGAGAGAGGAAATAGGAAGGAATAATAGATAATAACAGCTACTGTATCAACAACTAATAGTTTTGTCCTTGTCTATTGTATAAAAAATTAACTAAGATTTAGGGAAGGAATAAAAAAATTAATAATATTATTTAACCTTGTGAAAAGTAGGAATATAATAATAATTAAAAAAGAAACAAGATACAGGGCATGCATTAACAGTATATATAACTCTTCAAGAATACATAGCATTAAAGCAAAAGCAACAAATTCACCAAGCTATAGAAAATCATAGTATTTGTAAAATACCAAGAAAGCATATAATGTTGTATCATATTGTCTTAAAATGTACTAAGTTATACATCTAACAGAGCATATTATTGAACTTTCTTAAAAATTACTTATAAACTGGCATAATTAAACAACAAATTCTCTTATTTGGGAATGAAAAAAATGTTAGACTTTTAGTTATATAAAAAAATTTAGAAATTAAAAAAAAAAAAATATATATATATATATATATATATATATATATATATATATATATAT